>JANHAO010009060.1:0-18703 GCA_026873985.1 Saraca asoca
TGCAAATATAATTTCTCTAATTAAAAATGGATGAAAATTAGAAAAGTACCATCTATAACCACAGAATTCGAAAGCCTTGGATCGTCGTTTCTTGTCATCCTTTTCTGAGAATTTTTCTATAATCCATGTGAACTTCTTATCAAAGCTTCCCTGTCGATTTCCCATTTTAAATAATAGCAAAAGCTAGCTAGTACAACTGCAAATACAAAGAACGAATAAATAAATCAGAAGAAAAAAAAAAGAAAAAAGAGGAAGCTGTACAAAGCTTGAAATAGCAAAATTTATATATACTAGCAAACAATTTAGAGCTCCAATATTATCATAAGCCAGAACTTGCAAATATATGAAAATCAAGGGACTTTGAAAAAGCGAGTCAATTTCGATATATTGGATCAACGATTCAAAATGAAAATTTCAAATGATTAAAACTTAAGTGAAAAACATTAACCTGAAAATCAAATCGAATCAAAAGTTTCTGAATTCTTGCTGCAGGCTTCTAGGTTGTCTGCGGATCATAATATGTATGTTTGGGGATGATAGAGATTTGGGAGCATGTAGTAAAAGAAAAGCTCATAATATGTATCTTTGGAGATGATAATGGAGATTTAGGAGCATGTAGTGAAAGAAAAGCAGAGAGAGAAGACTCCAAAGCCAAGCTGGGTTTGTACAAGCAGCGGGAAGCTAGTGAGAAATTTCAGACCTAGCTTCCTGCGAGTCACTACCAGCGAAATTTCAAAGAAAGGGCAATTTACTTTCGTTTGCAAGTTTCAATGGTCTTTAGAAAGGACAATTTACTTTGTTCGCAAGTTTCAATAGTCTTTACATGGGGCCGGAAACTTATTTCACATTCTCTCATTCACATAGTCGTGGTGGGGTGCATTTAGGTCCTTTAAACAAAGGGATACATTTTAAAGATAAAATGATAAAATGAGTCACTATAATTGTTAATTAAAAAATTAATTATTTAAAATTTAATAAATAATAATAATTAAAAATAATTTTTAAATTTATAATTATGTATTCTTTTGTAATTATATATGATTTAATAATAGATTCAATTGATATATCGATGAAATAATTGATCTTTAATTAATTTATTCATTAATTCATATAATTCATTTTATATTTAATGATATTTTTTGATAATTGATTATATATAATTTATTTTTATTTGGATGATGCACAAAAAAATTATTTTTTAACATTAAATTATTAAAAAGAACAATAAAAGAAGACAAAACAAAAAAGGAGATTTTGTTGTTATTATTAGGTTAATGATAATGAAGGTAAAAGAAAAAAATGTGATTAATATGAATACAAATATAAATATTTTTTTTCTATAATTTTAATACACTTGTTTGATACAACGATGAAATAATATTATAAATACAATGATGAAATAATATTATAAATATTACGGACTTGTTGACGATGAAATTCGGTTCGTATGAAGGACTCGAACCTCAGTCAACAGAGACAAGTTCAGGGAACCAATGTTGCTTCCGAAGTGCAGGAGGGAAAAGACCGAGAGGAAGAAAGAAAAGAGAAACAACACTTTAATGTAGTTCGGCTAAATCTGGACGGTACCGGACCCTACGTCCACGGCGGAGCTTTTATTGATGTACTGAAAGTAATTTGTAGAGTTTCTGCTTACAAGATTCTCTCTCTTCCCTCTTCTAACAATGTAATCCTATTTATAGAGGAAGGATGGGTTACATGCATTAATTACCAGCTACAGTAGTGTTACATCAAACTATAAATAAGAAGAGACAGCAAAAGGGGGCTACAATTTGGCTACTGCAGAAAGTAGGCCCCTGAATGGTCTCCCTAGGTTGGCGGTAGGACTGAACCAGTTGACGTCTGACGCTTAGAGTTGTCATCCCAAGCAAGATACTTAAGCATCCCGAGCGGGAATCCTTAGCTCGGGGGGTGTCGCGGGTTCTGCTGTAGCGAGCTGGGTGTCGCTGTAGTGAGGAAGCGGGCCTGAACAGAGTGATCAGCTAGTTGACGATCTGGTCTCATAATTTCTTCATTGGACCGTCCCTCGCGGGGAAGGCTGTTTCGTGGAAGGTATTCAGATGCCCTCGCAGCTTCGTTGTATTGCGATGAGTGAGGTGGGGCTGATGTTAGGGGTACTTCACTGTTGTCACTTTCTGATGGGCGAAGTGAAGCCTATCGGAGGCTTCTCGTCGAGGCAAGGGACTTGATCTCCGTTGCGCTCAGGGATTTCGTCCTTGCGAGGCCACTTTTATACATATAACATAAGCCTCCCAACTCTCGATTTGCTTTGCGAACCTAGAGTTACAAGTTTTCAAGGTTTGATTCGTATCTCAAGTCAGTGTCCTTCTTTGACTGAGATGTCTTGTCAAATGTCTTTCCGTTCTGCTTTAGGCCATGCTCTCCCCTATTTTCCATTTTTGGCCGTTGGATAAAGATCAGATCAGATTTTTTTTGGATTATTCAAAGGGCTGAGTGGGTCTATTTATAGCCTGGGGCATTCTTTACTTTCGTCTCAGAGAAGTTCAATGGAGAAGACTGAAGAGCCATTATTATCTTGGTGTCTTGGCTTTCGACGAAGTTTGGTGAGACATGGATGGCCTGTTGTAGAGTGACAGGAGACATGGATAACCCGTTGCATGTGGTTCCGGTGCAGGATCCGCCTAGCGGGCTCCTACGGGTTCTCGCGGTGACTTCTGGCCACCTTCTCTGGCCGTTGCATATGGCACTGCTGCCTGGCCAGCTAGCTTTTACGACTTTTTAATTTGCTATGTGTGGCTTAGGAGGACATGCTAGAGGAACAAGTAGGAGGAACTCTGGGGCTGCTGCTCTTCTGCGAGCCCGACGACTAGTAACTGGCTTTTTGGCTATTTTTTTGCAAGAATTGTAGTGTTAGACTTTCAATCTTTTTCCCCTGATGTACTGTTGCCTCACTGGTCGAGGTCTTTTTTTTTTGTTGTATGGGTTTTTCTTCTTTCAGATACTATAATGAATGCTTCAAGCATTGCTGTATGTAAGCTTTTGATAATTAATGAGAACTTTTCCTCGGCCAATCGGTTGTGCTTCATTTTTCTCCTAGCTTGTTGTGAGTGAGAGAGGGGTCGTAAGTGAGCTGCGCCCGAGAGATCTCGTTTGAGATATGAGAAATTTGCCCACATGAGAGTTGTGGGAAAATCATGTGAAAGTTATAATGATTTTGTTTCAGTTTCTTTGTGCCGTAATGGGCTAGTGGCTAGTTTTTTGTTTTGAGTTTTCGTAGCCATGAGGTAGGCTCGGGGGCCATCTCACCCTCGGGTGTTGCGAGGTAGGCTCATGGCCATCTCACCCTCGATTTTGTTTTTGTAACCGCGAGGTAGGCTCAGGGGCCATCTCACCCTTGGGTGTTGCGAGGTAGGCTCAAGGCCATCTCACCCTCGATTTTATTTTTGTAACCGCGAGGTAGGCTCGGGGGCCGTCTCACCATCGGGTGTTGTGAGGTAGGCTCATGGCCATCTCACCCTCGGTTTGTTTTTGTAATCGCGAGGTAGGCTCGGGGGCCATCTCATCCTCGGGTGTTGCAAGGTAGGCTCAAGGCCATCTCACCCTCGGGTGTTGCGAGATTATAATGACGGAGTAAAAAACTCTTTGTCTAGATCATGGTTGGCCAATCGGTAACTTACATCAATTCAGCATACAACAGTAGGTATAACTAGACATCATTGATAACAGATGAATGTTACAAGATCAAAATATGATTCGGATAGAGGGCTTAGGCTCTTGGGCGACAACTTGCTTGGCCTGTTGAGCACGCCGTCCCGATGGTCTCACCACGTAATCCTATAATCGGCCTCTTCTGATAAGGTCTTCTATGGTGTCTTTTAGTGTTCGACACTTTGAGGTGGTGTGTCTAGCCTCATTATGATAAACACAAAACCTGCTTTGGTCTCTGGACTTGACAGATGACCTTAACGGCTTGAGCTTTCTGAAGTCCTCATTATGCCTTTCTGCGGCAAAAATTTTGTCCTGTGTGTCTGACAGGATGTTGTAGCTCTCGAAGCGACCTTCGGGTCGCTAAAGTTTTACTTTCTTTGTGAGATGAGGAGTGGGGTCATTGTGACTCTCGCTACCCCTCTTTTTGCCTACAGTGGGACTACTATGGCCCGCTTTATGCTTGGGTTCCTCTGTTCCGAAGGTTTCTTCCCATCTTATTTGCTTGGTTGCCGATCGTAAAATTCAGCAAGATCTCAAGCAGGGGACTTGTAGAGGCTTCTGCACAACTTGCCGTCTTTACGAAGTCCTGCTGAAATAGCTGTTAGAGTACTTTCCTCTAAGGAATTTTCCACGGAGTTAGCCTCGTGCCTGAATCAGGCCATATAATCCTTGAGCGGCTCGTCTTTGCACTGGAAAATCATCGCAAGGTGGCAAGGAGGCGCGAGTTGCTTCTTCAGCGCCAGGTACTGGTTAATGAATTTCCTTTGGCACTCCTCCCAACTACCGATGCTGCGTGCAGGGAGGCACTTGAACCAAGCATGAGGCACTGCCCCCTAGCGTGGCAGGGAAGACACGGCACTTCACTAGGGGATCTATCGTCTGGAGGTCCATTTGAGTATTGAACGCGTCCAGGTGATCGCTTGGGTCGCTATTCCCATCGTATAGCGGGATAGTGGGCACTTTGAGCTTCTGCGGGAGAGGTTGCTTCTCAATCTCTATGAAAAACGGTGAGGTTTCCTCATAGCGAGGTTGATGGCTTTGAGCTTGTGGGCGCTTCTCTAGCCATTTTAGCCTCTGGAAAACCTCTTTCATTGTTGGATGTTGATCTTCACACTGAGGGGTCGAGCTTCCTGCCCGTTATGAGCCCCCTAGTCGTTGGCTGTCACGTTCGTCACGAGCCTCCCTCTGAGCTTCCTCCCAAAACTACTGGAGTTGTGCCATAACCTCTTTCTATTTTTGAGCATTTTGTGCTTGTGCCTGAGCAAGCACCTTGACAGTCTCAATCAACTCTCTGACTATGTTTTCGAGTGCTGATTGGGACTGATCGGGCGTTTGAACCTTTTAAGTTTCAGGTGCAACGGTGTGTTGCTGAGAAACCGGGACTGTAGAACTCCAAGTTGTTCTTCCTCTGACCATGGTTAGACTGTAATGGAAACCTTAGGAAACATATGGTCCCCACAGACGGCGCCAAAATGTTGATGATGAAATTCGATTCGTATGAAAGACTCGAACCTCAACCAATGGAGATGAGTTCAGGGAACTAATGCTGCTTCCAAAGTGCAAGAGGGAAAGGATCGAGAGGAAGAAAGAAAAGAGAAACAACACTTTAACGTGGTTCGGCTAAATTCAAACAGTACCAGACCCTACGCCCACGACGGAGCTTTTATTGATATACTGAAAGTAATTTGTAGAGTTTCTGCTTACAAGATTCTCTCTCTTCCCTCTTCTAACAATGTAATCTTATTTATAGAGGAAGAAGGGATTACATGCATTAATTACCAGCTACAGTGGTGTTACATCAAACTATAAATAAGAAGAGACAACAAAAGGGGGCTACAATCCGGCTACTGCAGAAAGTAGGCCGCTGAATGATCTCCCTAGGTTGGCGGTAGGCCTGAACTAGTTGACGTCTGATGCTTGGAGTTGTCATCCCAAGCAAGATACTTGAGCATCCCGAGCGGGAATCCTTAGCCCGGGAGGTGTCGCGGGTTCTGCTGTAGCGAGGAAGCAGGCTTGAACGGAGTGATAGGTTAGTCGACGATCCGGTCTCGTAATTTCTTTGTTGACCGTCCCTCACGGGGGAGGCTGTTTCGTGAAAGGTATCTGGATCCCTCGCAGCGTCGTTGTATTGCGACGAGCGAGGCGGGGCTGGTGTTAGGGGTACTTCGCTGTTGTCGCTTTCTGATGGGCGAAACGAAGCCTGCCGGAGGCTTCTCGTCGAGGCGAGGGACTTGATCTCCGTTGCGCTCGGGAATTTCGTCCTTGCAAGGCCACTTTTATACATATAACAAGACTTATGAGTTCATTTGATATAACAATAAAATAATTAATTTTTAAATAATTGATTATATATAATTAATTTTATGTTTGATAATAATTTTTAGAAATTGATTATATATAATCTATTCTTATTTGAATGATATATAAAAAAAATTATTTTTTTAGCATTAAATTATTGAAAAAGACAATAAATGAAGAGAAAGAAAAAAGAGATTTTATTTTTATTATTAGAGCAAAGACAATGATGACAAAAATAAGAAAAAAGTGAATATAATATAGATACAAATATGAATGCTTCTCTTTTTATAATCCAAATTTAAAAAAAAGCTACTTAAAGTAGTTTTTTAATTAGTTGGGCTCACTACCTATAATTGATTATTGAAATATTGACTATTGAAATATTCTAATCGCTATATCAAATATCTCTAAAAAAATATTATAATCAATTATTTGATGTATAATTGATTATTAAGAATTCTAATTGTTATATTAAATAAGCATTATTTAGAATTTATTTTATATTTAATAACATCTTTTGATAATTAATTTTACATAATCTATTTTTGTTTGAATAATGTCTAAAAAAAATCTCTTTAGTATTAAATTATTGAAATTAAAGGATAATAAAAGAAGAGAGAGAAGAAAAAGATTTTATTATTATTATTATTATAGAGTAAGGATAATAAATATAAAAAAAATGAGATTAATAGGAATACAAATATAAATAATTATCTTTCTATAATTTTAATTAAAATAAAAATTATTTAAAATAACATTTTATTTAATCAAAATTATTACATAATTGATTATTAAAAGATTATAAAATTAAAATCAAATATCTTTAAATAACATTATAATTAATTATTGAGAATTCATAACCTAATCCTCAAAATAAAAAAGCGAGTTTTACCGTCAAATTCTTAGAAGTCAGATTTGTATTTTGAAGCCCTTCTTTGACCTGACTTAAAGTGACAAGCCCACGTGAGTACGCTTCTGCGGTTCTGCCTCATCTCGACCCACATGTTTTACATTGAATACAGGCTAAAAGTTCTCACGGTAATTTAATATTTTCATTCTAAAAAGATTTTAATTTTTTATCTGTTAATTTTGTGACAAAGACAAAAAGAGTACTAACGGAGCATAACAATTTATTAGTTATTCTCTGTTCTCTTGGTCTTGTAAGAAACAGAATAATATTGCACTCTTTACAATAGAGGCAGAATATGTTATCACTAGGAGTTATTGTGCTCAAATCATTTGGATGAAGCAACAACTATTAGATTATGACTTAAAATTTGATAAAATTTTTATAATTTGTAACAACACAAGTGTAATTAATCTTACTAAGAATCTCATCATGCACTCCAAAATAAAACATATTCAAATTCGACATCACTTCATTAGAGATCATGTTCAAAGAGGTGATATTTCAATTGAATTCATCCAAACTGATTTTCCAACTAGTAGGCATTTTCACTATATCGCTAGATGAAAAATGGTTTGTGTTTATTCGAAGAGAACTAGGAATGCTAAATCCATTAGAAATGATCTTACTTAGCCAATCTTCAATATTTTGATATTTTTATCTTTCGTGTTTGATTGTATGTTACTTTGTAAATTCTAACTTAGGCATCAAAGATTCCCCTAAGTTTGTTTTGCAGGTATTTGATGTAAGATTTAAGTTTTTAATGGTGTTGAATTGATTATGAACTTGTAAACATATCATCTGTTAACCATTTTGGAACAAAACTGCATGAAAACTATTTTTGGGACTTTCTAAATTGATTCGAATTTTTCTAGGATTTCTTTGAGTTTATGAATTGATTCACAACTCAAAAACTTACATTATGAATTGATTCACAAATTGATTCACTAAATTTTTAATCTTTCGGGAAGGTTTCAAAATTCTTGAAAATTTTAATTAGCCTAGATGAATTGATTTCCAAATTTATTCACATAAGAATCTTGATGAACAAACTCATACTCAAATTGGTTCACTCTTGCATATTTGCTCTATAAATTGATGCACAAATCAATTCACAGTGTGTTTCTATATATACCCAAATCAATTTCAACCGTATTTTGCAGTTCCTCTTCTTGCCACCACCGAAAACTCTCTCTCTCTCTCTCTCTCTCTCTCTCTCTCTCTCTCTCTCAAATCTTAACTCCAAACCATTTTTAACACAAATTTCTTCCATAGAATCGTTAGATACATCAAATCTAACACTTCTGTCTGTATAATTTCATCTAAACACTTTCAAATCACCAGATCCCAAAATCTAAGCCAAAACCCTAACTACCAAAAACTTTTAGCAAAATGTCTAAGAGGGTCAAATTGGCAACTTCTAAGAGAAAGGAGAAATCATCAGTACAATCATCCACTCTATTTGAAGAGGAGTATTAATTCCAATCACTAAGTGAGTATGCAGCCTATCTTTAGTTATCCAATAGAAAGGGAGAATCACTTAAGTGGTCTTGTGACAAACTTTTAGAGATTACTCATTTGCCTGAATTGCTAGCAAAATATAGGCTAGAAAATTTCTTGACCTGTAAAGGCACAACATACCCTAGGCTAGTTAAGATATTTTATGTCAATTTACCTGCTGCTGATGACAAGTTATCTTGCTATGTGATGCATAAACACCGAGTTATAGATTTAAAAGTTTTAGCAACTGCATTTGGCATGGATGCATCATAACCAAAGCTTACTACAGGATCTTTTCCATATTATAACAGGGAATTCACCATTAAGATGCTTTTTCCTTATTCCACTCCTCAGGGATGGAAGTGGGAAACTACTCACTATTGGCCTATCCCCTAAAGATAGGATCCTACATTACGCTTTATGCAAAATGATTCTTCCAAGGGTCACCAATTTTACTCAAATAGTGGAGGATGAGTTATTTTTGATGTGGGTAATCAAAAACCAGCTCAATTTTAACATGCCTTATTTTATACTCAAATATCTGGCTGACTGCTCTAGGCGGATAGATATTAGGTTCCTTCCATATGGTATAATCCTCATCCTACTTTTTACCAAATTTAAGCTGTAACTTTCTGAAAAACATCAATTTTTTCCCATCCCCACTATAATGATAATTGCATCAGACTTGCATAAGATGCAATTGGGATAAACTAACTAAAGGAATTGGACAACAAAAAGGGCACAAATTCCTCAACCAATTGGAGGAGCCACTAGCTCAGGGGGAGCTAGACTTTCCAGTGATATTGAAACCACAAGCATTGAGGAAATGTGCATAATGCACACACACATGCTGGATCACCTGGACAACCATAAACCTTGCTTGAGTTAATGGATAAACGCATTACACTTCTAGCACTTGATAATCGGTCTCACTTCTCCTGGTTTGATGATCATTTTAATTCCATTAAAACTCAATTGCGCAAAACTCACAATAGATGCAGCAACGTGATGAAGAAGCTAAATTGTAAGGAATAGACCTCCAACATGACCCTTTACCTATTTGAGTATGCTGTATTGATGGATGTTTTGTATCCAATAGTCCCATTTCCTTTTTTTTATAGTTCTTTTGATGTTCTGTATTCTATATTTTGCTTTCTAGATTTTGCTATTATATTTTGCTTGGATTTTGGTTACTTTTGTAGTCCTTATATACACTTTGGATTTTATCATATATTCTGATTTTTGGATTATGCATTTTGTTATATTTTAGTGATTATGCCTATGGTATGAATACTGATAATGTATGATTCATTTTTTACTTCACTCTTTATTGATGCATTATTTTTTTTTATGTGCCAAAAAGGGAAGTAAGAAAGATGAGATTTTAGATTTTAGAATCAATTTAGATTCTAGACACAATTCTTGAAAAACTTTGACCTTTATCTAAAATTGTTTGTCACCATAAAAGAGGGCGAGATTGTTACCTTTGCTATCATACTTTTTTTTATTTTGATGTTGAAAAATAATTTTGATAAATATCACAATCTGATTATATGTTAGAGTTAGTTGATTGATTGCAAGATCAAAGTTAACCAAATACCATTCAAGAGATCTACCTTTAGATATAGTAATTTTGTTGTATAAATTAGGATCTTTTGTAAGTGTGATATAATTCATATTGATCCAAATAAGCCTATTAAATTAGTTATATTGAGGTAGAAATAAATCACTTGAAATATGTTAAAATTAAAAGTTTTCAAATGACTTTCATAAATAAATTTTTTATAAAAACTATTTTTCACTGTATGAATCAATTCATATCGAAAATCTTGTAAAAATGAACATGAATTGTGTCATGAATCGATTCATAAAGATTTGTTTTGAAAATTGTTTTCACCGAAGGTTTACAATTTTTGTGAATTGATTAGGTAATCGATTCATAACCTCTTTACATGATAGTGTGAATTGATTCACATATCAATTCAATCATAAAGTTCTTAATGATGTTCATAGATGAATTGATGCATAAGTTAGTAATCGCCTTTGTTAGCCTTGCTATCATACTTTCTTCAGTTTTGATATTGAAAAATAATTTTGATTAATATCACAATCTGACTATATGTTTTAGTATTTGTTGATTGATTGCAGTTTCAAAGTTGATTAAGTGATATTCAAGAGATCCACATTAGATATAGTATTTTTATTGATTTTATTAGGATCTTTTATAAGTGTGTTCTATAATCCATTTTGATCCAATTAAACAAGCTTCTTAAAATTAGTTAACTTGAGGTAGAAATAAATCAATTGAAATGAGCTTTAAATAAAAGTTTTTTAGACAAAGTTTTCAATTACACTTTCATAAGTGAAAGTTTTATAAAAACTATTTTTCACTGTGTGAATCGATTCACAAATCAATTTATATAGAAAATCTTGTGAATTAATTAGGTAATCAATTTATGAAAAATTATTTTTACTGAAGGTTAGAAACTTTTGAGAATTGAGTAGATAATCAATTCATGACTTCTTTATTTTATAATGTGAATCAATTCATACATCAATTCGGTTATCAAGTTCTTTAGAATATTTATAGACAAATCGATTCATTAGTTGGTAACAGCTCTGAATTGGTTCACAAATTGATTCATAGGCAAAAAGTTATTTATTTTTTAAAAGTTAGTTGCCACACTATAAATAGAACCTAGCCTCATTTTAAACATAACTTTCATAACTTTTGAGAATACCAAGTTCAAAAACTGAGAGAGAGTAGGGCTTGAACAAATTTACATCTACCTCATCAAAATTCATCAAATCAATTAAATCTTAGATCAAATTAGAGAAGAATACAGCATAGATAATTGAAATTTTCATCTCAATTTCAAGTATTTTATTTCTTTCTTAATTCTTATTTCAGTTCTAGATTTCTAAGTTGATAGAAATCTGAGATACAAAGGGAGAGGTTGATATTCCCTTTACATTTTCTTTAATTGTGAGGTTGATCATAATTAGTTAAAGGTGTAATGTGTTTTGTATCTAAATTGGTTGGCAAGAGCCTGGTTAAATCTTGTGTGTAAACTGATTTACAAGAGATTAGTTAAATCTTGTGGTTTTGTAATAAAAGGACCATTCGGTTAAGGATTCGGTTAAAGTAGACGTACACTTCAATTGTGGTTTCAGTTGAAGTGGATCCAGTTTAAAAATCCAAGTGTTTTTTATTTTTACTGCATTTAATTTTTTTGTTGCACATATATTCTATTTTAACTGATTAACTATTTTTGCAATTTTGCATTATATCTAAATCTGTAACTACAATTGAAATTTTGTTATCCAATAAATATACTTTGATAAACCTTTTAAACTTCCAAAGAAGTTTTAAAGTCTTCCATTACAAACTAGAATCTAGATCAAAAGATCATCTATAATAAGGGATGAACAGCCTTCTGAAATGATTCACGAAGTGATGCACAGTCTGAAAGTTACTTATTTTTTAAATATTAGTTGGCATACTATAAATATAAGTTAGTCTCGTTTGAAACATATCTTTTATTGTGAAAAACTGAGATAATACAAATCCAAAAGTAGATCTATATCTATCTCATCTATTTTCATCAAATCCAATTATTCTTGGATCAAATTGAAGGAGATCACACATTAGATAATTGAGATCCACATCTCAATTCAAGTTTGTATTTTCTATTTTGAGATCTTGTTTTTGTTTTTGATTTCTAGGATTTAGAAATTTGAGATACAAAGGGAGAAGTTGATCATAGTTTTAGAAGGAGTAGAGAATTTTTGTACCTAAACTAGTTCTCAAGAGCCCAATGATTGCTTGTATGATTTGTAATAAAATTAAGACTATTTGGTTGAGGATTTGGTAGAGTGGACGCACACTTCAATTGCGATTTCGATTGAAGTGGAACCACTTTAAAAATTTTGTTGTGTTCTTTATTTTTGTGTATTAACTTTTTATTTGCATAAATTCTGTTTGATCAATTGTTCTTGCAATCTGAATTGCTCTTTAATCAATGATAATAATTGATTCTTGCTTATCAATTTAAGTAATTACATCCGTTAAAGTCAACTTTAATAATTTTCTTTTGAATTCCCAAAGAGGATTCAAGACTTCCGTTTAAATCTAACAAGAATCCAAACCAACACTTTGAATCTCACTTACCTAAATGTTTAGCAATTAGTACCAAGCCTATAATATTCAAATCCTTATTTCTAGTAAGTTTAATTTTTTAAATTTTCCTTCATTTTTATTTTTCATATCTCTTAATAAGCATTAATTTTTTATTACAAAATTTATTTCACAATATTAATGTTGTAGTAACTTTTTAAATTTTAATGATGAATTTAACATCTATTTTTTTAATATATGTTTTGATGTTTAGTTTGAAAAATTAAATGAAGTATAAAAAAAGATAAAAAAAATTACAGATCGATCTAGTCCAAGCGTGGATCGAATTGGACCAGAAGAATTTTGGTCTATTTTAAACACAAGCCTATAAGGATTGGTTTGCGCAAACTAATGTTTGTATGGATTTGGTTGGATCTGTTGGTTAAACAAGCCTATTAGAGCATGTTTGTTGCAGTAAAAAAAATAGCTTATAACTTTTTGATATGGTAAAATAATTATTTTTTATATTTTAGAGGTGTTTGTTGAATTTGCTTTTTGATGGAAAAGAAACTTTCTTTAAAAAGCTTTATGGAGTAACTTACAATTTCTCAAAAGAGAGCTTTTTTTTTTTTTCAATTTACCCTTTTTCTTTTTGGTTAATTGATAAATTATATTCTAATTATATGAATCTATATTCTAATTATGGTGAATGTTACAGTATCTTTCAGTAACTAGGGGTTTTAGGGCTTTTTGCCCTATCAAAGTGTGGAAAAATATAGTATTTCCCATTTTAATATTGAAGTAAAACAATTTCTATGGATGAGGTACAATTCAGGAAACATAGGTGAGAACAACACAACATGGTAGGGGGAATCAAGCAACGTTGCCCATGGAAATGCTACCATGTAGCAGAGCTTGCCATGTAGTAAAGCTGCATGCTCAGCATTACTGGCAAAAACGATGCTTACTTGCGTAGAAGGTGTTGCTCCCACCAATGCTAAGCATACACTTCTTGCTGCATAATAGCGTAGCTACAGCTATGTTGCATGGTAGCCTGCAGTAAGTGCACAATTTTTACTATGCACCCTTGAAATGTAATTTTTTTTTTCCTTTTCTTCTATTAAAATGTTCTTTCTCACTTTTTTCATTTTCATCTTTTTCTTCCATCTTCTTTTGCAACCACTGAAAGTATCTTTCTTCTTCACTTCTCCACTTCTTCATCTTCTTTCAGCTTCATCTTCATCTTCCACATTTTCCTTCAACCAACATTTATTTATTTCTTTCATAAAATTTTGAGGTTAGTTTCTATATTCTTGTCTTTTATTATTTTTATTTAAGAATTATTTGAATCTAATTTTTTATAGTTAAGTTTGCTTTTGCATGATTATTGAGATGTTAATTTTGAATAATTATCATACAGTATTCTATGTAGATTTTTCTATCTAGTATTCTTTATTTTTTTCTTGCACTAATAATAATAAAAAAATTCAAAGTTTTAGTGATTTTAGATTTGAAATTGTTATGTTAGTGGAATAAAATTAAGATTTGAAATAAAGATTAGGTGAAAAAAATGAGAAATTAATTAGTAGTTAAGTTTAGTTTTGCATGATGACTGAGACATTGATTTGAATAATTATTTTACAGTATTCTGTGTAGATTTTTCTATATAGTATTATATTTTTTCTAGCACTAATAATGAAAGAAAATTCAAAGTTTTAATGATTTTACTTTTTGAACCGTTGTGTTAATGGAACAAAATTAGGATTTGAAATAGACATTAGGTAAAAAATGATAGAATTAATTAGTAGTTAAGTTTGGTTTTGCATGATTACTAATACGTTGATTTGAATAATTATCATGCCGTGCTTTATGTAGATTTTTTTGTCTAATATTATTTATTTTTTCTTGCACTAATAATTATAGAAAATTTGAGGTTTTATTGATTTTAGTTTTGGAATCATTATGTTATTGGAATAAAATTAGAATTTGAAATTGAGATCATATGAAAAAAATGAGAGAATTAATTAGTAGTTAAGTTTGGTTTTGCATGATTACTGAGACATTGATTTAAATAATTATCATGCATTGCCCTATATATACTTTTTTATATAATAAATTTATTATCGATCTTATATGAAATGATAACAATATTACTATTTTTTTCTTGCACTAGTAGTAATAGAAGATTTGAAGTTTTAGCAATTTTAGTTTTGAAATAATTATGTTAGGGGAATAAAATTAAGATTTCAAATAATAGAAGGTAAATAAAATGAGAGAATTAATTGGTTGACTAGTTAATACATTTTACTTTAAAAATTATTATGTTTGATATTTATAAGAAAGTTAATCTTTTTAATTATAGTTCATAACTTGCCTATATTTAAAACATATTTGTAGCATTTAATTTTTTTTATCCATGACAGAATTTTATTTATGTAGTATGTATCATGGATTTTTTCTTCTTATAAGATTTGTGTTACTTTTTTTTTTTTTAACTAGTTAGTGAGGTTTACATTAATATTGGTTTGATTAGTTTTAAATTTTTTATCAAGTAAAAAATAGACATATTAATTGTAGATAATGTAAACAATTAAATGGTTTACTTTATTAATTTTTAACATGTGTTATGATTGAAGTTATTGTTTTGGCATTTAAAATTTGTTACCTTAATTTGTGATTCTAATAAATTTTTTACTATAAATTTTTATTTGATTTAATAAATTAATTAACAATACATATTTTAAATATCATTTATTTTGATAATCATAGCAGGATTGTTGTTCTTAGAATGCCAGATAGATATGCTCATCTTTTAAACCTTGTTCCGATAAACAACTCCTTACTTTGATTACAACTGTAGCATATTTCAAAAGCAATATGACAAGGGGACAAAGATAATAATACAAATGAATGTTGATCCTTTAGAAAAGATTGTTCAATTTTTTGTCATTTTAAACACCTTACTTCCATATTTTTTTATATGTAGGTCAATTGTGTGCTTTACGTCAGAGGCTTAGGTCACATTCCGCCTCTTAACCTGTGAATGGATCGGTCAGCAAGATTCTATAGTGTTTCAAGAATTAGACACATAAATATTGATTGGCCCCTCATCAGTGCACTTGTTGAAAGATAATGACTGGAGACACATATGTTTCACACATTACAAAGAGAAATGACAATTACATTGCAAGATGTAGAAGTCCAATTCAAACTCCCTGTGGATGGTGAAGCGGTGATTGGCATGACTTGATTGCCATGCTATGCAGTGTGTGAGATATTGTTAGGTGATGTTCCATCAAATGAGCATCGTTTTATTATGGGCAAAAGCTTAACCTAACATGGTTACAAGAATGGTTTAATACTCTTTGGAATAATGCTAATGAAGAGACTATGCAACAATGCACATATGCCTACATACTGAGACTATTAGGTGCAATATTATGTAATGACAAGTCAACCAATTATGTACATTTGATGTTTTTGCCCCTAATAGCTAATTTACAAGATGTAGGGAGATATAGTTGGGGGTCTATGGTCTTGTCACGGACTTATAGAGAGTTGTGCAAGGCATCCAAGGTAGAGTGGAATGACATTTCTAGATGCATATTGCTAGTCTAGATATAGGCTTGGGTAAATTCTAAAGTATTGCACCAATTAGGAGAGGTTAGTTAGATCCCTGACCAATAAGAGCTAATACCTTTAACTTTTAGATGATGTGATGCTTAGGACATAACGCTGACTCCATGCCACATATTAAGTGCGTTTAAGGCTTCACTTGATCGCTTGAAGTCGGACCAGATATGAATAATTGACCTCATTATAGTATTGTAATTTATTACATGAATTTTAATTTCTATTTGTGGCATTGATTGCGATTGTGGTTTATAATGAGATGTTATTAGGGAACCTTACAATGGTGATATGCTGATGACCTGCCAAACTACTATATAGTGAGATAATATGGCTCAGATGTGGATGACACTTTGCATGATACACATTACAGGGTAAAGAATATTAGGATTGGGTCGTTAAACATGAATGGTGGATTCAACTTTGGAATAACCAGTGACAATAAATCCTATGTAGAGTGCCAGCGTCAAAACCACTGCACTACAACGATGAGTACATTTATGGTATAGAACAGTAACAAGACATTGGATTACTCCAAGTGGTGTAATGGAGGAATTAGTGGTATGATTTACTGTGTTTAAACTAATTATATAGATTGAACTGAGAAATAGCAATTAATAATTTATTTCTTGTGTTTTTATGATAAGCTAACCTTGGAATGGAGTTGTAACATATGGCCTTCGTTGATGCTAAGAGTAGATCATGGTCTAGGGTTAGACAAATCCACATTAACCTAGCGGATATTGCAGATAAGTATCATAGATTTGAAACTCAACATACTAACATCCTTCCTTTAGTGTTTGACGTTGAAAGGCCAGCAATTCATGTCAGTCCAATTGTTATTAGTAGACATGCCCACAAAAGAAGTCGGTCAAATGAGAAATGCATAGATAATGCGGGACCTTCAAACATTGTAACTTTTTAGGCACATGATGAGGCAAGCAAGTCATACCACCCAGTTGGTCCTTCTTTATCATGGCATATATATGGTAAGGCAGGCTCATCATATGTACCACAACCTTCTAATTCATCACCATGTATGTATGGCAGAGAGTATATATATGACATTATGTCATTTGCCCAGGGCCAATGGGAACTGTTCATGAATGAGCTTTTCTAAGAGTTTCCACAAACATTATTGTTTTCACCATTAGAAGGAGGCTCGGACATGTTTTCAAGCTGGTTAAGTTTCTCCCTTCATCACATCATGTTGAATTTGTGGTGCAACCTATAATTCCATCTTTAGTAGACACTTATACAATGGTGACTAAGCCTATGCCTCACTCTCCACAATCAACTAGAGTGCAAGCCAGTCATCGAGCTCATGGTATAAGAGTTTGTTACAGCATGTGTGGATGTGTGATTGGACACGTAGGGCATCACGAACATCCGCCCTCGCGTTGGCAACAAGAACATGAATACAAATTAGATTCAAACTAGGGTGAATGTTGTTGGCTACCATATTGTTTATAAATATTGTTAGTTATAAATGTTTTTGTTTATAAATGTTATTTGCTATTGTGTTATTCCACACATTTAAGTTGTGACCTATTATGATTACATTGATTGATTATAAATGTCTTTTAATATAAATTCATGCTTAAAGTATTCCAATGATAAATTACATTAAAATAACGCAGACATCCAAATTTAGGCTTAAAGTACATAAGTATTAAATGAAGTGTTCCGATGACATATTGCATTAAAATAGTGCAGATATCCAAATTTAGGCTTAAATTACATATCTTCGCACATGATGGCCATAGCAAGGTTAGGTCCCAGCGTGGTGGATAAATCAATCAAAATCTCTCTACTTTCTTATTTGTGTGAAATGACTTATAGGTAAAACCATCTATATCGTGAATTTGGCCCTATAACTCTACCGGGCCATTGAACACACCACATTTCCTACCCTTCAACATAACATAGTAAGGCTCATCCAATCTTGAATAATGCAAGATGTCAAAAGGCTTATTTGGTGTAGAGTCATTGGCTTCATCAATGGATGAGTTCTTGCCTTCCTTCTTTTGGATATGGGATACCTTGGACTATTTGATTATCCTGCACTCCAAATTAAAAGTTCACATTTTTTACAAACATTACTAAGATTATTATAATACATACGTGAAAATATATGTATGGGGTAACTAGTGAAATCAGGCATTAAAATACTTACAATAGAAGAAATTACATTGCAACCAACCATGTTTGAATAAGAAATTTTTACATTTCATGAAAATAGTTACAATAGTTTTTTACTGTGAAGTTACAATGGCTATAACTATCCACTAAAATCGAACATGAAAATAACTACAATCTACGATGCACCGACACTTCATATAGCAGCCGTGTCCGTGTGTCGAAAACGTTTTTGACACCGACACGAAATGTGTCGGGGCCGTGTCTGTAATTTCAAAAAGTTCGGACACTCTTCCCTATTTCGACACCCATGTCAAGCTCGATTTTGGGGTCGTGTCTATAATTTTAAAAAGTTCAGACACGCATTCTCTATTTCAACACGCGTGTCAAGCTCGATTTCCAACTTATTATTTGTTATGTCATGT
>JANHAO010009061.1:0-18705 GCA_026873985.1 Saraca asoca
AAAATATCAGTGTATCATTAAAATTGTCGGCTTTTAACAGATTATTGACTTTATAATTTATTAACTGTTATTTAGGTTAAAAAATTAAATGATCTTATAAAGAATTTGTTAAAAAGGAAAAATCAATGTGCAACTGGTTTCTCTGCATACATAAATTGCTGGGCCCTATTTTTGATGAGTAAGATAAGAAAAGAAGTGATCAAATGAATTCTTTTGCGCTTGCTGTCCCGATACATTTATATGCAAAGGATGTATAATGACAAGAATGCAACCAAAATTCATTCGGTTAATTTTGCAGGTTTTTGTGAAAATAAAACAGAAATTAAAATGACGCAAGATGTATTCTGATTTCAACTCCAACAAATTGACAAAGAAAAACATTTGAATTTAAAGATTAAATTTCAAGCGAGTTCCGGTGGGGTTGATGGTCCGGCAATGCTCCAGCAAGCAGCGTAAAATAGGCGACACAACATGCTTTCTTCAGTCACTTTTACTATTTGGGCATCCCTTGGCAAACATACGCCATCTTTTGCACAAGAATTTGAAGATAAATGTGTCAATGCATTTGCATTTACATGAAATAACTCTCTTTTTTTTTTTTGGACATTATTAAGATAGTCATTGATAAAAAGTTTAATTTGTTAGAATTTTTTATGTGGACTGCCATAATTTAATTAATTATAAATTATTAGATTAAATGAATATTATGATAACTAATTATTTTATATTAGTTAATTATGTGATCAAGTTATTAAGTCTATAATAAAACCTAGACATTAATAGATTTTAGTAATGTGAACCTTATTATTGGGACAATGATAATGAGTCAGTTTGTCAAGTATGATTACAGTAATCCAGATTCTTACTTATACCCTAGTAGAGTTGTAGTTGTCCCAGTGAGACTTTAGCTTCAATTTCTCTCCCTTTTCTCTTTTAGGGTTATAAAAAGTGAACATTCTAAAAGATTATTTTGCTGTAATGGATTCTCATGTAACGCCAAGTAGGATTTTATTATTATTAAAATTTATATGTAAATATCTGATACTTTATATTATGATTCAAAAGATCAAGTTAATTGGTTGTTTTAATTTATCTAATTTTCCTCTAATTGGTATTAGAGCCAAAATTTTTATTTCATGTTACAAGATTCAAATTTGTGCAGATTTATTTTTGAGATATTATGTTATCTATAATTTATAATGTCAAATTATGGATCTAAAAATATGAGATTTATTTATAGTTTTGGCTTAATATACCTCTGAATTGATTACATTTTTTTCTTTTGTAAATCTTCTTGAAGTGAAATCATAAAACTTGAATTTTTTTGGAAAATTCAATTTACAAATTTGAAAGATTTAAAGTACAAATTTTCAAATTAATTTATGATTGCATCTCAAGAGTTTGTAATTTGTAAAAGGCACAAATAAATTTGAATAAATACTATTGATAAGCTAAATTTTTGAAATTTTACATATCCATTCAGGCAGAAGGTTTCCTTTTTAAAGTTTGATTCAATTATAAGGTATTTGTTTAAATTGATTAAGTTTAATTGATAGAATGATGAAATAGACAAAAACTTTCAATCAATTTTGAAAATCTGAACTATTATAGCTTCAATTTTCAAATTCTTGAACAAATTTTTTTTTGAAACTTAAATTAGTTTTTGTTTTTCCAATTGCACAACAAGTGCCAATTTTTTGAAATTGATATAGGATTTTGATTGAAAATGATATAGGTCAAGAAACTCATGTAGAATTTTGTACAAATATGGTTGGATGTGAAGTAATTAGATCGAGTTAAGATTAGTTACAAAAACGGGTCAGAAAACCAGACACAAAGGAAATGGGAAAGGACGAAAACCTAGAGGCATTGGTGTGCCTTGCCTACGTGCCACCAAGACAATGGTGATTCCTATCACACTGTTGGCCTCCATTCTTCGAGGCAGCTTTAATGCATATTTCTTTTTAAATTTTTCTAGAAATAAAATTATTTTAATTACTTTTTTCCAATTTATTTGATTGCCAATTTGATATTATTTAGGTATGAAAATTTTACCTTGTGATTTCTACATATTATCCTACTTTCTACAATATTTTGCTACTGTTTGGTTATTATTTGAATTTTGCATGATTGTATGCATAAATTTTTTAATATGTAGGAACTATGTTAATCATGTTATTTAGATATGAAAAATTTATTGTATGATTCTTACATATTATACTAATATGTGTAATTTTTGTGTATTGATTTGATGTTATTTGCACATTTGAATATTTTTTGGATTGTTGTGTGCGATTTATAAAATTATGTAAGAATTAATTTTGCTTATATTATGTCATAAAATTTTGTGCAATTGTGTACTCACCTATTGTGGACTAGTTGTATAAAATTTTATTGAAATTAAATTTTGGAATTATATTTAGGAGAGTGCTATGTTAGTAATATATATGTCTTATTGGTATAATATTATTAACATAGTTTCATTGGTAATAATGTGAGTGTTAGGATTGCTTATTATGTTCTTAAAATTTTAAATACTCTATCGATGTTAAGTTTTAGGAATGCAGCATTCAATCTTTGTGTTATAGTATGAATCTTTAGATGCCTGATTGGTGTTAGGTTTCATGATGTAATATTGTTAGAATTGCATATTTATTGAAGAAATGTTATAGCATGACTATGTTGAACATACAATTTTTGAAAATTTATAATTAATTTCATAAATTGCTATTTCCTCAAATTTTCATTACTTATGTAATTAATTCTCGAGAAAATGGTGAATGAGACGAATTATGAAGACTGGGTTAAGTAGAATATATCTAAATTGAATTGTTGATATCATATCTAGCAATTGTCAAATTTCATATTTATCATGGAGAGAGAAAGTGTCAAAGATAAATGATGACTATACTGCTGCATAGGGCTCTTTGTGAAAAGTGAACACACTCTAATAGAGTATACTTGATGGTTGTGATATATATTAAGGAAAAAACCATCATGAAAAGTATTGTTGACTCTTCAAATGCCAAAGTGTATATAGACTCTGTAGCTGATAGGTTTATAAAGTTTGATAAGGATGAAAAGGATATTACCTCTCATTATTGGATAAAATTGTTTAGAATGGTATTGGTATAATTAGTGAGCATATTGTGGAATGAATATACTACCATAATTGCTTAAAAGGCTT
Source organism: Saraca asoca (assembly GCA_026873985.1). Lineage (NCBI taxonomy): Eukaryota > Viridiplantae > Streptophyta > Magnoliopsida > Fabales > Fabaceae > Saraca > Saraca asoca. Next base: position 3,188 of record JANHAO010009061.1, read on the forward strand.
GAAAGTGGACTTGGAAGATAGTCATTTAATTTAACATATTCTAGAGTCGCTCCTAATTAAAATTAATGTTTTTGAGACATCATATCACACCCAAAAGGGTGAATAGACTTTTAATAAAATGACCTTTATAGTTAGTTTAGTGGAAGATAACGAGAAAAATTAAAAGATTTTTGTCCTAACTTTATTTCACACTAATTGAGTGCTATGGATGGATACTAATGTTTCATCTTTATTGATAATTATTCAAGTTTTAGTTAGATGGAAATTCTCACTGAAAAGTCGGAATCCTTAGATTATTTTAAGGTGTTCAAAGTTGAGATTAAACTTAAAATGAGAAAGAAAACCAAATGCATCAGTCCTAATAGAGGTGATAAGTACTATGGTGATATGATAAAACTGATGGAAATCTTAATTCTATTAGATTATGGAATTAAGGCTAGTAATGTTATGCTTGAAAATGCTTGATTGAATTGGATTGCAGGAAGGTGAAATTGCACATTCATGGAAATGATTGGATGTATGTTGATGCATTCAATTTTACCAAATTTCTATGGGATAATGTTTTGAAAACTATTGTATATATTATGAATTACATCCCTAATAAGTCTTTATCTATAATCTCATGAGAATTTCTATATGGGAAAAGTCTAATCTTAGGTGTTTCCATGTTTTGGATTTGTAATATTGAAGTGAAGTCATATAATCCATTTCCCAAGTAACTTGAACCAAAGGCTATATAGATGGTCACTTTATTGAATATTGTAATAGCTATAGAAGTAGCAAATTTTATTATCTGGCTCAAACCATAAGATAATTGAAGCACCGTTTATTTTGAGAACTAGTCGAATAGTAGGAGTGAAAAACTATGTAATATCTCTCTTAAAGAGTTACAACTTACTATTCCACTAGAACCGCCAGTGGTTGAAACAAACCAAATTGATTAAGTATAATCGATGGTGGAAGTTGGGAAATTTAATGCTCTTTTGGTAATAGAAAAGAATAAAGTCTTGTAAATGAAATACCTTTGAGGAAATCTTAAATGGCTTTAGACCAAGAACTACTAAGGACTAAGTGGTATTACTATAAGAGCACAAATTTGACATCAATCATAGAATTGATCTCACCAGTTTTTTCAAGAAGCCATTTCAAGTACTAATTCTTTAGAATGGATGAAGGCTATAAATGACGAATTGCTTTAATTATTCATAATGATATGTGAGATCATATAGAGTTACCTATTGGTTGTAAGCTTATTGAATGCAAAAGGATCTTTAAGATAAAAAAGGATACTGAATGGGTGACTAAGAGGTATAAGGTCATATTGATGGCAAAGGGCCATATTTAGAAAAGAGGTTTTGATTATAAAATATTTTCTTATTGGTTTTAATTAAAGACTCATTTGGAGTTGTTATGGCGTTAGTAGCTTCATTTTGTCATGGAGTTTCACCAAATGCATAATAACCTTCTTGAATGGTGATTAACTGGAAACCATTTGTGTGAACCAACCATATGATTTCTAGGAGAAGAGTAAAGAACACGCAATGTGTCAATTTGAAATACTCATATATATGATTTGAATTAAGAGTCTAGATAATAGCATCGTAAGATTATTGAGATTGTTGCTTCTCTTAGATTTAATAAGAATGATGCAAATTTGTGTATCTATTTTTTTTTAAGTTGGGTATGGGGCATATTTGTGATTCTAGTCTTATGTTGATGATATTTTCCTTGAGAACATTGTTATGAGCCTTATGATTGAGATAAAACATGTATTGTCTATATATTTTTGATACGAAGGATTGTAAAAATGCCTTTTTTGTGGGAGCCATATAGATCCATTGTGACAAATCATGGGGTTTTCTTAGCTTGCTTTAAAGATTATATGTTGAAAAAGTGCTTAAAAGGTTCAATGTGTTTTATGTGCTTTCTAAGTATTGCACCCTGCCAGAGGGGTGAGATTCATTCCAAAGCCTATGTCCTTAAACTAATGTAAATATTAGAGTAGGTCATCTATGCTTTTATTTTTTGTAGCCTATTGTATGCTCAAGTACGTATATGTTGATGGTGGATTTTGATTCTGCCAAATCCAACCAACCTAGGGGGTTCTTACGGACTCAAATTGCTTTCCGATTATGTGAAGGTTAACAAGTACAATAAATAATAGAAAATAGATGAAGAACAAAAAGAACACAGTAAGGTTTTAATATGGTTCGATCAAAGTCGGGCGGTACCAGCCCCTACGTCCACAGTTTCATTGTATTGCTTATGGAGAAATTTTAGTAGAGTTTTAGTATAGTGCTTCAGCTCTAGCTCTATAAAGAGCTCCTTCCCCTTATTTATAGAAGGGAGGAGGTTATAAATGCAATTATATAGTTTGTATTTCTATCACATCAAATAATAAATATAAATGACAAGTGTAGCTCCTGCAAATTGGCTTCTATAGTTTGCCAATTGACTTTTGCAGTCTGAAAGGGTTGCTGCTATGAGTTTACCATTCGTGAGCCCTTGGCTGGGTGAGGTGTAATATCCGCGAGTTTGGACTATTTGGGATCATCATTGGCCTTCAGTCAGTGAGGATGAACTTCATGAGTTCACTTTTGGCAGTGTAAGCCTCTGTATAGTGAGGTGCTTGCTATGAGAGTTGGATCTCATTCCTTAGCGAGCTAGGGATTCCGCCTCGTTTTGTGTTGATCCAGTGAGCTTAGTTCTTTTCTTATTTAGACTTAATCTATTGTCGGGCCTTTGCTAGCCCATTTCATAGAACCGAAGAATGTACACAACATAAGCCCCTCAACTTTTAGCTCACTTTATGGGTTAGGAGTTGAATAGTTTCACAGGCAAAAAGCCTTCTTTATGGATTACCATGTAGTTAAAGTTTTTGGTTAGCCTGTCATTTTATCTGTTCCAGGCCATTCCTTCCATTATACGTGTCCCATAGCCATGGACATGTCAGCCTTATTTTCTTTTGGGCATTTAATGAAAGTGATTAGGAGTTTTTTCAAACTTTTCGATGAGACCAAACTACTCTTATTTAAGACAGAAGAAGTCTTCCTTCTTTTCATTGATAAATCTGATGGGAACCATAGATGAGCCCCCATACCTCCGATGAGCTACCTTCTAGATGTGCCATGTATGGTCTACTGCATAGTTACCTCTGAAGGCAATCCTTGTTCGAGGATGTGGAAAGATCTTACATAGATCTTAGATTATTTTCTCACAGTTCTACTGTAGGGTTGAACCTTTCTAGCTGCTTTGGCTTGCTTTCTTTGAATCTTTTATACTGGGTAGAGAGTTGGAAAAGAGTTTTGAACTAAGGAGGGTGGCAAGGGAAAGAGTTGACGAACAAATATGCTCGTCGGTCCTTCTACTGATTGGGGCTCTATCTTTCTTCTAGAATGTAATGGCCGTAGGCTTCTTCCGATTTGTATTCTGAATCTTGCTATGTAAATTCACCTCATTGAGGCTTTTTAATGAAAAAACCATTCTTTATGATTTTTGCATGTTGTTGCTGAATATTATTTGTTAACAAATTTGAGAACTAAAATGCTTTAGTAATGAGCAATGTAAAAGTAGATCACATGGAAGCTACAGGCATTAGATAGCATGAAAGCTGTGAACATTAGGTCACATGAGAGTTGTGAATATTAGGTTGCATTAGAGTTGTGCTTAATAGAAAATTGCATGCAAGCTGCAAATGATAGGTCGCATGAGAGCTACAAGCATCAGGTCACATGATAGCTATGCGATCTTGTGCCCAAATAAGTTAGTTGGCAATCTTATGCCAGGGATAAGGATAGGTTATCTCTAGTGGAATCTTCTACTAAAAAATTTATTCAAAGGTTAGCACAAGAATTTGAAAAATTACTACTATTAATTTCAAAATTATGTCACAAAATTCAATAAATAATCCTTATTGTGGGGGCCTACTCTTGCTCGGGACCCCACTGAGATTGCCTAGGTTGTTGCCTCAAAGGCCTCACAACGTAATCCCACAAATGACCTCTCTTGATGAGGTCTTCGATGGCATCCCTAAGTGCCCAACATTTCGAGGTGATATGCTTGAACTTGTTGTGAAAGGCACAAAACCTTCCCTAGTTGCTCCTAGACTTATTGGGAGTTTTTAAGGGTTGTGGCTTCCTAAAGTCCTCTCTATCCCTTTCCATCACAAAGTTCTTATCCTAAGTCTCTGTCAAAATGCTATAGTTGTCATGGTGACTTGGATGCTGAGGTTGTTCAGTTTAGGCCTTCTTAGTGGGCTAGAAATTGGAGCTGTCTTTTCCATCTTTGCAAGTGCTCCTCTTTCTATTTTGATTCGAGTTGCCAACTTCAGACTTCTTTGAACTGAAGATGTCCTCCCACCTGATTTGCTTGATAGCTCATTTGTAAAACTTGCCCAGATCCTTGACTAGAGACTTATAAATATTCTTGTACAACTTCCTGTCTTTGCGAAGTCCCGCAGAGATGGCTGTCAGAACACATTCGTTTGAGGGACTATCCACATTGTTGACCTCATGCCTGAATCAGGTGATGTAGTCTTTTAGTAACTCATTTTTGTGTTGGAAGATCATGGCAAAATGATAGGGTGGCACAAGTTGTCTCTTCAACGCTTGGTATTGGTCTATGAACTTCCTTTGGCACTCTTCCTACCTACCAATGCTATGAGTTGGGAGGCTTCTAAACCACATCCGAGGCAAGCCCCCCAGTGTAGCTGGGAAGACATGGCATTTCATGACAGGGGCGGCTATTTGGAGATCCATATGGATATTGAATACATCCAAGTGCTCATACAGATTGCTATCTCTATCATACAGTGGAATCAAAGGGACTTTGAGCGGGAGGGGATGTGTTTCGATTTGGATGGAGAATGGTGACCTCTCCTCGTAGCGAGTTTGTCCATTCAGAGCTCAAACACCTTTCTCCAACTGCTTCATCCTTTGAAACAACTCTTCTACTAACAAAGTCAACCCCCCAAATTGCTAGCTAGAGGCCTAATGGCTCTTCTTATCTTCTTGATCGCATGACTGATAACTAGAAGTGTGCTCTTGATTAGCTCTATTTGAACTTGTAGCTCATTACTATTGATGAATACTCCGTGGTATAGTGACCTTGGTCTGCCTTTGCAAACCCTGGGCTTGTGCTTGTGCCAGCATCTGCAGTGTCTTAACCATTTTTCTCATTGAACCCTCTAGTGCTTCTTGGCACTACCGCCATATTTGCATTTCATTAGCTTCAGGAATAGTAATGGAAGGTTGGTGGTGAGACGAATGGAGCAAACCATTGGTAGCTCCGGCGGTAGAAGAACTTGTCATTTGGCCATCAAGCTGGCTAACAATAGCATTCAACTTTTTGATGGCTTTTCCTCTAGCTATTATAGCTAAACAAAATTAACTAGAAAAATAGAGAGATAACCAAAGAACAGATGAGTCCCACCGGCGTGCCAAAATATTGACAGTGGATTTCAATTCTACCAAATCCAGCCAACCTAAGGGGGTTTTTATGGACTCAAACTGCTTTCTGATTATGTAAAGGTTAACAAGTATAGCAAATAATAGAAAATAGTCGAAGAAAAAAAAGAACACAATAGGGTTTAAACATGGTTAGTCAAAGCCGGGTGGTATTGGCTCCTACGTCCATGATTTCGTTGTATTGCTTAAGAGAAATTTTGGCAGAGTTTTAGTACAATGTTTTAGCTCTAGCTCTACAGAGAGTTCCTTTCCCTTATTCATAGAAAGGAGGAGGTTACACATGTAATTACATAGTTTGTATTTATGTTACATCAAATAATAAATGTAAATGACAAGTGCAGCTCTTGCAAATTGGTTTCTGCAGTCTGTCGATTAACTTCTGGAGTTACTTTCTGCGGGTGGGCCCATGGTGTTGCTTCTTATAGGTTGGTCCCACACACTAAGTCTGAGAGGATTACTGCTGTGAGTTTACCCTCCGTGAGCCCTTGGCTGGGCGAGGTGCAATATCTAAGAGCTAGGACTGTTTGGGATCATCGCTGGCCTTTAGTCGGCGAGGACAAACTTTGCAAGCTCATCTTTGGTAGTGTGAGCCCGCGTATAGGAAGGTGCTGGCTATGCGTGCTGGATCTCGTTCCTTAGCGAGCTGGGGCTTCTGCCTCGTTTTGTGTTGATTCAGCGAGCTTAGCTCTTTTCTTATTTAAACTCGATCTATTGTCGAGTCTTTGCTAGCCCATTCCATAGAACTGGAGAACGTACACAATAATATACATTTTGATATCACTATTGGTTTGGTGTATTTTGGAGATACATAAGTAATCATGATTAGAAATATTAAACTGATGGGAAGAAAGTTATGAAGTACCTCTAAGGTATAAAAAATCCTTATCCCAACCTATTGCAGATATGGTGATTTGATTGTTATAGGCTACTTTGACTTTGATTTTGTGAATTATCTAGATGATAGGAAGTTGATATTTGGATACATTTTTGAAAATGATAAGAAGAGTTGTACCGTGGAAACTATTGAGCAATCAATTATAGCAACCTTTACTATGGAGGTAGAGTATGTCGCATGTTATGAAGCCACCTATGAAACTATTTGATTAAGGAATATGATATCTGGATTCAAAGCTGTAGAGAGCATATCTAGGACCTTAACCATATGTTGTAACAGTATTGCTATAGTGAAGTTCTCTCAAAATAATAATGAAATTACTAATCATACAAGTATTTTGATATTAAATATCAATTTATTAAAGAAAGAAGATATGCAAGTATTGTACATGTTGTCATGGATCATATGCTTGCAAATCCATTAACTAAAGGTTTAGGTGTAAAAATTATTCATGAACAAGTGACTGGAATGAATTTGGCTAAGCTTTTTGGTGTTCAAGGTTAGCGGGAGTTTTATATTTCTCATTGAAATGATGAACTAATATTATTGTTATCTCGAGATTAGTAAAATATTAATGATATTGCCATATATTTCATATATATACATATATGATGTTGTTTGTGCATATTTTTTTTATGACATTTTGATGGAGATATTTAGGCCCTGTCCATTATTATGTTTCGTAAAAATGTATATTTTGATATGTATGTTTGGTTCCTCATATATTCCACATTATGTTTTGGTCATTAGAACATAATTATTCAAGATATGTATGACATTGGCATCCTTATCAAATATGATGATATGCATTATTGAATACTTATGATTGAACTATGGTTGTAATGGTATCATTGTTATTATTGTTGTTGACATTCATTATTGTGGCAACCTATTGTAATCTAATTTTTTTTGTTAAACTATGTTATCTAAGTGAGAGATTGCTAAAATTTCCTATGTGGACTATTATAATTTAGTTAATCATATGTTACTGGATTAAATGAACGTCATGACAACTGATTATTTTGGGTCAATTAATTATGTAATCAAGTTAATAGGCCTATAATGACACTTAAACCATTGATGGATTTTAATGGTGTGAGCCTTGTCACTAGGCTAATGATGATCGGTCAATTGGCCCAATAGGGTTATAGCAAAGCAAGTCTCTATTTATACCTTAGTAAAGTTGTAGTTATCCCATGAGACTTTAGTTTTAGTTTCTCTCCTTTTTTTCTACTAGGGTTATAAGGAGTGAAGCTCCTAAAGGAGTATTTTGCTATAATGGATTCTCATATAATGTCAGATATGATTTTATTATTATTTATTTAAAATTTATATGTACAGATCTGATGCTTTGTAACATGATTCCGAATATTAGGTTAATTGGCTATGTTACTTTATCCAATTTTCTCACATAATGTTAAAGTTATGGCAGTATCAAACTTCAAAATTGTAAGTGTTGCTCATGAGGACGCAATCAAATTACAAAATAATCTTCATATTTTAGAAAATGCTAATAGAGAGTTATTAAAGCAAGTTAATGTTTTAGGAGAGCACTTAAATCAAATGCAAAAAGACAAGGAGTTTGTTAAATGTCTAGCAAAATTGAAAGATGAAGTTCAACAATTAAAGAGTTATAAATTTACCCTTGAACAACAAGTGAAGGACTTGATAGTACTTGCAAATGATAAGAACAATCCTTTTCAATTTAGTCATCTTAATTAACAAAAAGATGAATTACTCTCAGCTCAACATTTTGGTGCATTCATTCCTACTAGTTAGGATAATTTGGTATTAGCCTTATTCAAGAAGGAGAAGAATATTCACATTTGTTTGAATTACAATCAAATGTGACATTACAAAAACCAATGTATGAAAGATAAAAATAGAGACTTTTTCCTAAGTGATTTCATGAGATGTCCATTTTATTTTCAATCATCTGTAAGACCTTCTTCTAATTGTCAACATGCTCAGCTAACATGCTAGTCTCTTTCTTGTTTAACTAGTAAGTCTTCCTTAAGCATAGAGGAGATCCAAAAGAATGACTTCAACATTAACGTTTCATAGGAGCCAATGGATTTCAAGATTAGTGAGAATCAAAATTTGAAGGACATAAGAAAGTTTCATTAGCATAATTTCTATCCAAATCTCATGGAAGAATGCATTGCAAACTCTCTTGTAGTGGAGATAATATTCATCTTATCAATTTAAGAGAATTAGATCATATTTCAACTACAAGTCTAACATGCAACACTTGCAACTCATTGTCAAAGTCTCCTCTAGTAGGAATAAAAAATCATAAGTTCATTATAGAGGATCTTGTTTAGCCACCTAATATCAACCAAGAAAATGATGGTTGAAGTCTTAATTATTAGGTGTGCTAAATTTTGTTGTTATTCAGGTGTTATGTTAGTATTTTAGGTGTCATGTTAGTTGTTGTAGGTGTAAATCTTGTATATGATCATATGTAATGAAAAAAAAAAAAACAGAAAAAAATCGTATCAATTTTTTTCGAGGTCACATAATTTTTAAGATCCATCTAAAGTGATAGCCATCCTTATTGAACCATAATGACAACTTGTCTTTTAACCACAAACATAATTTGTTGAGACAAGCTCCATGTTTCAAAGGATTTTATCAATTTTTTTAAAAAATAATAAGATTGCTCCTTTTTATTGAATATTAAGGTGAAAACAAAAAAACAAACTATCAATATCACTTAAAACTAAATCACACTATCAATGATTTCAAGAGGTTAAGTGATCTATAAGTACTATTGTAGACCCTCAAAGAGACCGATGACATGTCATAATCTTGAAGTTTAGCAAACTAGCCTACTTCTAAACTTTTGGATTGAAAAAAAAAAGTATCACATAAACTAATAACAAAACCACAATTTTTTATGATAGTACTTTTAGAAAGATAAACGGGAGAAAATGAGATTTAAAGGAATAAATTTGGAAAAAAAAAATCTAAGCTTGAGGTTAGAGAAAGAATTTTAAAGAAAGAAAACATCTAAACTTCAAAGATAGAAGGTTGTTCAAATAACACCATGTGGAAAAAACTCCTGTAGTCTTGTTATATCATATCTAAATTTTCTGACAATTGTATTTTGACTGATGAAGTTTGTTTCTTGGGGAATTCTATATGAAATATTGTGTGGGCAGAGGAATTTTGATTAAATGTCAACACTATGTGTGTCTATTATAGCATATTTATATTTTCTCAACAATTATATTATAATGGTTGAAAGGGTATGTTATTGTTTTGTTTAAAACAAAAATCGTGTTGAATGATTTATTAAAAAATATTGCTTGGTTTCAACAAAATTACTTAGGTTCAACAAAACCGTTTGGATTCAACAAAGTCAATTAAACAGAATGTAATACCTAAAAAAAAAAAATGTTTTTGAGCGACCGAAGTGAAAATTTTAATTTTTTATTGGGGCTAGAACATAATTTCTTATTGCTCAGAAGAACTTATTTGAAGTCGGTGGAAAGCCATGGGTCAAAGTGCAATTTTCCCCATTCGGCCTTATGTATATATTTTCCTAGGCTGATTCTCTCACCAGCGTGATTAGCCTTCTCTAAGCTTCTTGCGTCTTCCTCCTCCGTGAGATCTCTCCGGCCACTTCGCTTTTCCTTCTTCCAGTAGTGATCAAGCTTTCTTCTTTTCTAGTGTCTTCTTGGTGTGTCTTTTCTTGTGGGCAATTCGGCAACTCGTCTTCTCCCCTGTTTTTGAGCTGTAGCACCAGTCACTTCCATCTTCATTTCCTTATTGTCTGGCTAGCCTTAAGTCGTCAGCCACCCTTCTTCCTCACCAGCAACCTCTCTGCAATGGACTAGTTTAGCTTGATAAGTTTCTTCCTTTTCCCCCTGCTGATTGGTTGGCACCTAAACCAGTTTATTAGTGGCATTTTAGCTCACAGTGAGTTGCTCACCGGCACCTTAGACTCTAGTGAGTATTTCTAAAATATTAGAATTATTCTATAATAATCCTATAGCTAGTTTTCAAGAAATTTTCCATGAAACCCTAACCCTCAAAGTTAAGGTATATTGAGATATTGCTATTCTTCAGCTCCAGATAAATTCCCTTTGATGGATTGAGCACACCAACACAAATTTTGGAGCTTTAGTTGATTGAGTTTTCTAAGGACTTTCTAAGGTGAGTGGACAATTCTTGTCACTTCATGATCCCATTTATAAATATAAATAATTTTATAATATGAAAAATATTATTTATTTATTTTTTTAAGTAATGGAATTTTTCTATACATGCATATTAAAGTGGTTTCGAAAGTGTATTTACATGTTATATGTGTACATGAGATGGTTTGCCGTGATACAATTATGCATTTTCATTTCACCTTATGTTATTGGAATTGGCTATTTTATTTTCTATGTAATAAATGGATGTGAAAACGTTGTAGCAGGTTCATGTATATTTTGATAAATGTTGCTTATCCAAATAATAAATTTCATGCTACATGATATTATTAGAATGTTGACTTAAGATACTGGACCCATTGAGAAATTTATTCGTAACTTTCAAGTGCACTTGTGAGTATATATATTGCCCTGGGAGGGAGTAATAAGGATGGAGAAATGTAAGGATGTATATGTTCATGAGCATCCGGCAGATATATTGGATGACTTATGACGGGAATTATGTTATAACAGGATGGTTGTCATTTTAAATTTTCTTTGGAGATCCAGTTGAATGTTCTTCTATGTTGAGATTAAATGAAATTTTAGAAAGTTACTGGTTTTCTCTCCTGTTTACTATTATGTTATTGAATGTCATGTTTTCAATTACTTGACTTTCTTGCTGAATTATAGTTTTCAAATGTATATTGAGATTATGGTTGCAACATAGGTAAGCATATTTTCACAGCTACATATATATATATATATATACTTTCGAGCATGATTTTTAAATGGAATTTTTGGGTGATCATGGGATTGTTTATTAACTGAGTTTCAGTGAAACTCACCCTTTTCTTTTACATATTTTTTAGAGCCCCAGGATTCTGCTACTATCCCTCTACTTCACATAGATACAGGATATGCTCCTTGAGGGAGTAGGTCATTTCTGTAGAGCACATAGGTATACAAATGGTGGGGATTAATGGTAGTTTGTAGGAATGCATCTTACATATGTATGATGACTAGATGCCCAGTAAGTCATGGATTGTTTAGCTTGGGCCACTGCATTTTTTTGTTATGTTGTTGTACAGGTTATTATGGGCACATAGCCCCTTTTTATGTATATAGGCCTTGTGCATGGATGTTCGAAAAACAAGGGAAATTCTAGTGGAATTTTAGTAGAATTATCATGTGAAAGTTTATTTATGCATTTATAAAATTATGAATATTCAGTATAATTTGTATTGTCAGGCTTTTAAAAGGTTTCCTACTGGTGACCTCCTATGCTGGTCACGTTCCATAGGTTGGGGTGTGACACAAAATTAATTTTGGACTCATAATGTTATGATACATTTTAAATATTTCGATAATTTGGATTTGACTTGGCAACTATAAGAACATATATGGATTTGGTTGATTGCATGAAACCACTTGATCGAAAGCATCATCAATGATTAACTGGATTGATCAAACATCAACAAGAACATTGGTTTGACAATTTAGCAAATTCATTTTGATTATCCAATTTTAGCTAAAATTAGTGTAGCAATAGCATACTTGTCCTTTTAGCTTAGAAAGTTTTTTAGGTTATAAGCAACCGAGAATTGAGTGGTTAAGCAACATTTAAGCTAAGTCATAGAGCAGTTAAGCAACATTTTGGACGCATTTAAGTGGTAGCTTTATTTAGTAAGTCATGCTTTAGTGCACGTAAGTGGTAATTGATTTATAGTTTTTGGAAGTTGTTTTAGCAATTTAAATAGTGACTACATGTCAAATTCCTATTTAATTTTAGAGTATTTATTTTTCAAATCTTTATAATCATTTTATGGCACTATAAATAGAGTGGGTTACAATTGAGAAGAGCATCATCATACATCAAAAACACTCAAACACATACTACGTATCTTGGCAATCTTCCTCTCAGCACTTTGCTATCTAGTATTTTTAAGACTACTTGTAATTCCCTTGCGGAATCTAGCACATCTTTATGCATTTTCATCTTATTCCCATTTTCTTATTTTTCATTAAAGAATATATTTGCTTTGCTTTGCTTTGTTATCACTACCCTCGGTGAAGCTTGGAGGTAATAATAGCTCGTTTACCATGAACAAGTTCACACTTTATCACAGTTGAATCCCTTATAATTAATTTCGATAGAAATAAATCGGCACACCTTGTAGGACACAGTTAAAGTAAAATTTTTTATTTTCCTCTTTATGCTTATGAGAAGTGGTACTATAGTTTGTTTAAAATAAAGCATATTTTTTTCAAGTTCTCAAGATATTCTAGAAAATGAAGAAAAACAACCAGTGAATAATATTGTTCAAAATTTGAGAATCAACCTCAACTGCCTAATGATCAAAATGGTGGGTAAATGAATAAAAATCAAAATTAAAATTGCCTAAACCAGTAAGCAATGCTGAACAAAAATTAAAACCAAAATTTAGGTGAAAGAAACTTTAAAATCCACTTAGCATAAAGGCTAGTTCAGTAAAATTTAACCAGGGTAGGGGATATATGCCACATGGCATGCCTTTTCAAAATAACTAAATACCCCTTTGTATTTCCCCAAATGAAAGGAAACTATCAAGGGTTCAGAATACCAACTTGATGTGATCTCCATATGAAATGCCCATAGACATTTCCAAATTCAACAATAAAGATGAGAGAAAAAAGAAGGATATTCACGCCATACTCTAATTAGAAAAAAAGGGGAGTGATAAGTGATGGATTTGACGTCACAAAGAGAAATCTCTTTAATAAGTCTCTAGTTTACTCAAGAACCCTATGAGAGGAAGCTTTTATAAGATGAAGATGACTCTTCAATTTTATAAAAATGTGTAATAAGAATTCTAAGGAAACAAGCCTTCCTAAATAACTATCACTAAACAAAAATGGGTTGAAATCATAAATCAAACAAGCCCAATGAAAATACTTGTCAATTTAGCCACTAAAAAAAAAGCCTAAGCTATTACAAAAAAGTCCAAAAACAAGCAACAAAAATGGACCATTCAGCCCTTACAAGGTGGCATCCAAATCAGTCCAAAAATGATGCCAACTTGTTGCCTTCATACAGCATAATGATGCTGCCCAAGTGTCCTTCATGTTTGAGCAAGGATGCTTAGGTGGCTCCACTTGATAACATGACTTCAATACATATGACTTTTGACTTCCTTAAGCCATCCTTCTCATGTTTGCTCCAAATGTGTTGACATAAGCCTTGGAGAGCCTCCCTAATCCTTTTAGCCTTAGCCTTTGTAATAGGTCCATCCGGAATGTGCAAAAGCTCTCAGTGATCTCTTGAATGGTTCTTTGAGTTTCCATCATTCCATATCTTTTTAAAAGGATTCAACCTTGAATATTCAAGATCTGTATCATAAAGAGAAAGATAAAAAATATTAAAGGTAGCACTAACATTATATCCACCGGGGAGATCCAACTTATAAGCTTTATTATCATTGACCTTTGCCACCACTTGAAATGGACCATCACCTCTTGGGTGGAGTTTAGTTTTTCTTTGTGCTCGAAATCTATCCTTTCTAATATACAATCAAACCCAATCTCCTAGCTCAAACACAATCTTCTTTCACCCTTTATTGGCTTGTTAGGCATATAGCTTCGTTCTTTTGTCAATGTTTTTGCTCACTTGTTCATGTAAATGTTGCACTAATTTGGCCTTCTTGTTCTTATCAAAAGTAACATGTTCCTCAATGGGCAATGGCAATAAATCCAAAGGAGTTAGTAGATTAAAATGATAAATAACTTGAAATGGAGAAAAATGAGTAGTCAAATGTACATTTCTATTATAAGCAAATTCAACATGAGGCAAGCATTTCTCCTAATTTTTCAAGTTCTTTTGGATGATAGATCTCAATAAAATAGTGAAAGTCTTATTTACTACTTCGATTTGCCCATCGATTTATGGGTGACAAGTTATTGAAAACAACAATTTAATCCCTAATTTTCCCTATAAAACCTTCCAAAAGTAGCTTAAGAACTTAACATCTCTATCAAACATAATGCTCTTTGGCACTCCACGTGACCTCACTACTTCTATAAAGAATAAATCATCAATATAAGTAGCATCATCAGTTTTATGACACCAAATGAAATGAGCTATCTTAGAGAATCTATCAAACACAACAAAAATGGAATATTTCTCCTTTTTGGACCTAGGCAATCCTAACACAAAATCCATAGAAATGTTTGTCCAAAGTTCATTAGGAATGGGAAGTGGGATGTAAAGACCATGAGGCATGACCCTAAATTTAGCTTCTTTATATGTTATGCAATTATCACAAAGCTTTTCAACACCATATTTCATGCCCAGCTAAAAAGAAATGTTCTTGCAATATAACCAAGATTTTTGCAATGCTAAAATGACCCATTAATCCCCTTATAGGCTTCCTTTACAAGTAAATCTCTCAAAGAGTTTTTAAGCACACATAATTTATTTTCTTTAAACAAGAAACCATTATGCTGAAAAATTTACAAGTGCCACTTTCTCATAGGCATCAAACACACTAGCAAAATCATGGTCATCCACATACAAATCTTTAATATGTTCAAAACCTAACAATTTAGCATGCACAATAAAGGGTATACCTTTGAGATAGTGCATCAGCCACTACATTCTCTTTACCTTGCTTGTGTTGGATGATGTAGGAAAATGTCTCAATGAATTCCATCCACTTGGCATACCAGCAATTCAACTTCCCTTGTCCCTTCAAGTGTTTCAAGGATTTATTATCAATATGGATGACAAACTCCTTTGGCCATAAGTAATGTTGCCATGTCTCCAAAGTCCAGACTGATAAACAAGCAAAATACATATTTTTATGTTGAATATTACCTTTTGATTCATTATTAATTTGTGATTTTTGTACTCTTTTTGTTATAGTTCAGTATTTTTTGTTCTTTGGTACTGCTGTGGTTTGTATTTCTCTTTGTAGTGTTAGCCTTAGGGAGATTGTTAACCCTAAAGGAGATTCTTACCCTAAATTTATTTTGATGTTG
>JANHAO010009062.1:0-18700 GCA_026873985.1 Saraca asoca
TATTCCATTTTTGCCTTTCTTGTTGATCATATTCAATTCAATGGAATTGTTTTGCACATGATGAGTTATTTCTTGATTTCATCCAGTCACTAATAAATTGACGAGATAGTTGAGTTTTTGTTAAACTAGTTTACACTGGTATCTTGTTAACAATTTCTTAATTTACTAGTGGATTATCATTTCATATAATATGGGCTGATGAAAAGTAGCATTTTTGCCTCAGTTCCTCTTGATGAATTTAAATGTGCTGCATCTAGCCATGGTTATAGATGAATATATTCATTTAGTTAGACATAAGTGTTCATGTAGATATAGTAAATCACAATTTAACGACAACACTTTATTTAAACGGCATCCCTTAAGGAGTACATTGTTATTTTGTTACTGTGCATTGTGATCACCACTGTGCAAATCATTTATATAGTAGCAGCCAATCAATTTTATAAGGGATATTTGGTTTTCTGCAACGGGGTTATACAAGTTTAGTTACAGTCATAATTTTAAATTTTGACTGGTTATACTTGCTTTCATTATTACAATTGTAATTTTACTTTGCAATATCTTTATTGATCTGCAATTGCATTATGTGTTACTAATCCTCATTGAGAAAAATCTTTTAGCAAATATTTAAGATATAAAAAAGAAATTATTACAAATAATTCCACTACATGTGTTACTAATCCTCATAAATTATTTGAGCACTATGCAGAATGCAAATAGGTGTAATGCAGAATGCACTTGTGCATAATGCAGAATGCATTTGTGCTTATGCAAAATGCACTTTTGCTTAATGCGGAATGCATATCTGCATAATGCACTTGTGCATATAGTAGAATGCATTTATGCTTATGCAAAATGCATATATGCATAATGCATTTGAGCATAATGCATAATCCAATTATGCATAAGCAGAATGCCACTAGTTAAAACTAAAAACACAATGATTCAAGATGAAAAAATATATTTTGTAAGCAATTTATGTTGTCCTAATGTTTTTATGTAGTATTATGTGTCATTCACTTATAGTAAACACTTACAGAATCTAGGATTATGTTAATTGGTCAGACACCAATTAAGCATAGGAAGAATAATTATAAGAAGAAAAATTATCTGCTCTGCATTGCTTTGTAAGGATATGGATAAATCATGGATTATCTGCTTATCGGACCCATACAGTCCCTATATGCATAGCCTGTACAGCTCACCCTGCCCACCCAGGACACGAAGCTTGCTGCTCATATAGGTGATGAGATGAATGATGAGCTGTATGGTGCTCATTTTGGTGATGAGATAAATGATAGGCAAACTAAAGCTTCTGGTGCTAGAAAGCGTAAGCCCAGAGGTAGATGGAATTGCAATGTGATAAGTAACAATAATATATCATTTTCTTATATATTTGAGTTAACATTACACTAATATTTTATACTTCTTTGAACCGATAATGATGGTGTGATCAAGGTCAAGAAGCTTCGGGTCGATCAAGTTTGAAGCTTGGATGGAGAGAAAGTCTTAGTATGGACGGACGATCTTGGTTGGCCCATAGTAGAGGAAGGAGGCATTTTTTCAACTCTAATGGGTCATCTAGCTAGGACCAAATACACCATAGACTACGAGGCTTGGCCAGACATACTAGACTTAATCAAAGACGATATCTTCAACAGATTGGTGATGGTATGTAATAAAACTGTCTTGACATTTGCAATTCATATTTCATTCTGATACTAATGGCTTTTTTTTTTATCACAATCATATTTTCAATTTGAAAATGATCAAATGGCGAAGTAGCTCACCAATCAATGGATTGGAAAGTGGTGGAAGGATTTCAAAGAAACCTTGTACAACAAATATTATGACCCCAGCCTAACATTGGACTAAAATATTGAACAAAATTGCTCCACGGGAGTTTCAAGTGAGCAATGGAAAGGTTTGGTCCTCATTCAGGATAAACAAAAATATAAAGTTAGTAGTTTATTTAATTCTAGTATACGAAAATGATTAAATTTAATTATGCCTGTACCAATGGTTGAATGAGTAATTGAGTTTCTTTATGTAGGAAATGTGCAGGCAAAATGTACAAAATAGAGGCAAACAGACCATTCCTCACACTGCGAGGTCAAAATCATTTGCACAAAAAAAAGGATAAAATGTTAATATAGTCATCTAATTTAAGTAAATACAATTAAGATTTGCTTATGAAATAATTTTTTTTTGCTTGTTTAAATGTCAAGAGAGAGAGAGAGAGAGAGAAGGTTCCATTGAAGGGCAGAGTTGTGAGATGCTGTCCATAAGAGAAATGATGGCTCCTAAGTAAATGATGAGGCAAGGAGCATATGAGTAAGGGTTTATTTGTGCATTCTTTATTACTTTTGAAATAGTAATCAATTGATATTAATACATATGTTTTGTTATTTACTTAGGCAAAATTACAAGAAGCCTCGAGCCAAGCAGACCAAACACAGCTATTAATAATCTTCCCAGACAATGCTTTTAAACAAGTGTTTAGAAAAGAGCACCCAAGTCGTGTATAAGGACTAGGCATAGGTTCTTGTCTCACTAGCGTCTTCGGGAGCAATTCTAAAAGAGGAGGTGACAGTTGTTCATCAGGCTTGAATAATATAAACTAAGAAATTATTAGGCTTAAATCAGAGTTATGTCAAAATAATGAGCGTTTGGAAAAACAGAGACACGAGTGGAAGTCATTTTGGACTACATTAAGTCCATGAGCACGTACGTTCCACCCCATTTGTTTAGTTAGCCATCTGCTGATCAACAGGTATTATGCGTAAAACTTGGTCAAATCTGTTATTCCAACTATGTTTGCTATGTAAAAGTTATTTATTTTCTGTCAAATATGAAATTTCATTGATGTAAATATGCAAGCATTTCTTTATATGGATGCCTTGCATTCTGGTATAATCTACCTTCAATTTGGAAATGAGCTTTAAGTTTTTATATCTATTCTATTCACCACATTCATCTTTAACTGGATTCTCATAAAGCTATCTTTGTATCTTTATTTTTTCTCCCTGATTGGACCAATTTTTGCATACTTGAATTGTTATTTTTCTGCATAATTAGACCAATATGATATTTGGTTTCTGTATATGTATGTCAAACTATGGTATAATTGTGCTAGTTTATAGGTAATTGAATTGCTGTATTCAAACTAGAATTTTGCTAAACTATAACACAAGTGAATTGCTGTTTTTGCATGCCTGAATTTGTAAGTCATTTTTCAATTTGAGATATTCTTTATCTTTTTTTTCATTTTAGGATAGGGTTGATGTTAATTTGTCAGATCAATTTTCACCTGTGCATGCAAGGAGATCTTCTGGAGGGAGCACTCACGATAGAAATGCCACCGATCCTAACCTATCTCCTTAGGTTTTATTATATTATTAGTTTTAAAGAGTTTTTAACTAGAATGTAATATAAAGTCAATTGATGTTATATTTTATTCAAATAAATGTCGTTTTCATTATATTTGAATGAATGTTATTTTTCTTGCACTATAAGTTTGTTTTTATATTTTATAAGGATAATTAGTATTATTAATTAATAGAAATATAATGATTGAATGGCTTGAAAAATTTTTAAAAAACATTACAAAAATTTGCAATTACCGCTAAATTATATTTTTATTTAAAACATTGCAGCGGTTAACTAACTGCAACTAATTTGAATTTTTTACAAAAATCATTGCAATGGTTTAGGTAATTACTGTTAAATTATATCAGAATTTTTATTTAAAACATTACGACGATTAAGTTAATTGCTGTTAAATTAATACTAAAATTTTTAAAAATATAATTTTTAGTGATTCCTTTTAACCACGGCTAAGATTGACTCAGTGATATATTTTCTGGCGATTTCCATAACCTCCGCTATTTCACTCTGTGATGGTTCTATTCACCGTTATATATATTGCGTAACTGTTGCTAAATTACACTATTTTTTATAGTGTAATAAAGCAGTTACTAAAATTCTCTATAACAAAAATTACACACCCTAGTTCCCATACACTTTAGATAATACCTTTAAGTGTAAAATGCTATGAAGAGGCGATAAAAAAAATGATGTTTTTCATGGTGGTTAAAGAGAGTATGAATTTTTTATTATTTTTTTAAATATTTTATTTTTCATGATGGTTAAAGAGAGTATGAATTTTCTATTATTTTTTTAAATATTTTACTTTACTTAAAAGAGTAATTTGGGAGATTTCATCTCCACCAATTCATCCTTGATTTAAGAAATTATCTTCTACAAAACCAACAAATTAATAATATGCCTATCAAATATCAAATAACCACCATTATATTTTCTCATAGGATTTAGTCACTATAACATCTTAATTAATTATTCAAAGAAATGAAATAATTAATATATAATAAGATTAAGAATAATTTCATGGGGGCATGTGAATAGAGATGGTTATTCATCCTGAATTTGGGATTGTCCTGTGGGATGTAGGGATGGGAAAGTTTTTTTCTCCGTTGCAAATTTTGGGGACAACGCAAAAATCACAGTTCTCATCCTGTCGCACCTTGTTTTGCTCCAAAATTTAAAAAATATCATTTTATTTTTACTTTATAATATATAATATATTTTAAATAAAAATCTTAAATATTTTCAAATTATAGCTTATAAATTTATAATGTATTAAGTATTTTAGATAATCTTACGATGGATAAACATCTTAATTGAAATAAAGAATTTAAAATAGTTGTTAATTATATGTAAATTTAGAGTTTTATTTATTTATGTTTGGGATTATTTAATGATTACATATGAATTTATAATACTTAATTTTAATATTTATATTTTTTTTAATTTTTTATCCTTCCCCTAAATTCTTTGTTAACTACTAAAATCCTAAATTCTTTGTTAACTACTAAAATCTCAAGATTTAGTGACGAAATACTAACGATGGATTTAATGACAGAAAAATCCATTTTTAAAATGACTTCTAAAAGTATATTGGACATATGGAATTTAGTAACAATCTTAGATAAATTCTGTCACTAATTCCGAAATTAATAATTTGATTTTAATTTTAGCGCCCGAATTACCGGCGGTCTTAAATTTATAAAAAAATTGAACCGATTTAATCAATCAAAACAGCACTTGATAGGCCAATAAATGGTTTCAGCTAATGTTAGACTTCAGAATTCATTTCATTGAACCCGCACGAACCACTCAAAACTAGAGTAAATCTTTCGGGTTTAGCCGCTTGGCTTCTTCAGTTTTCTCCAAAAAAAAAAATGTTGATTTTTTTTTTTATCAAGAACAAATTCCATTAACAGAGAAGAAAGAGTCAAGAACATATTCCATTATCAGAAAACAACAATGCCAGAAATATACACAAAAAATGAAACACAAACCTAAAACAAGAACACAAATAAACTAACAACAGCTGAACAAGAAGAAAGATGCAGAGACGAGGAATGATGTAAGAACACAAACAAACCTAAAAACGATGATTGATGAAGTGAACATTTTGTTGTCAAGCAGAACATTTCTTTTAATATGAAGTGCTACATTTTACAGATTTCCTATTGTTTGGCCTAATATTCATATTATGATTATCTTGTATGGTTTGACTAATAGAAGCAAGCCCTAGTTTTAAAAACCGAACAATACATTCAGGTTTGATCTTATAGCAGCCATAACGTTAGTTTGATTGAACTAATTCATCCAATTTAATCAATTTTTTGGTTGGCTCAATCAATTAAGCTATGAATCAATGACTTTCGTCTAATTCAATTTTTAAAACATTATCAAACACCCCTAGCCTCCTTTCTAAGTCACCCAGCAATCCAAGCTTTTTAAAACATCGATTCATGCAGCAAGTCATAACCTATCTCGTGTGTTTTGGCAATACCATGGAACTTGGCATATTTCTTTTGTTGCCTTTGACGCAAACGTAAATAGTGAAATTTTTAGAATGACTTGGCCCAATTTGAAGACTGATCCATTAAACCCATCTCTAATCCTTATTCTCTAGGAAATTCCAAGCTTTTAAGTAGTTGAATTTTAGCTTTTATCTTTGAAAACTTGAAATTTTGGATACTAATGTCACATTTTTATACAAAATTTCTGTTATACATTTAATAAAAATTATATAAAATTTAAATTAAAAACATAAAATAACTCAAAATTATGTGAAAAACAACAGTGCAAACTAGCATATAATAATAATTTTTTTATCAAATAGTTCATGAAAAAGCCACCAAATTAAATAAATTGACTAACTAGGCGGACATATGAATGTTAATGTTAAGATTTTGTATAATTTAAAATATTTATTCTAAATTTTTAAAATTGAGATAAATTCTTCCCATCCAAAATTCTAGGATTTTTTTGCTTTTTCCCTGTGTAAAAATGCAAATAAATAAATACAAGCACCATACTCTCAAAATGACAAGTCAAGTTCTTTACCTATACGTCATACTGTCAAATTCTTCAGCATAATCGTTGTTCTCTTTTATTTCATTTGAAACAAATAGCTAAGCAATTACTCATCTAGCAAGCATTTCATTGATTAATAACTCGAGCCTTACTAGTCTCCGGTACAAAACACCTGCAAAGGTGGTTAAGAAACACAACGCTGCTACAAAACTGTTTCGATGATCAGATCATCAACAAACTACAAAAAGGTTTTTCAACCTAGAATTCGAATTGGTACAATTGGATTCACTCAGTTATAACTATCTATACACAGACAAATATGTTTTCATCAGGCAGTGACAGCAAAATTCACCACCACAAAATTTTCTGACAAAATCTCCACCCGTGATATCTTCTACCATTTTCAGGTAGATCTAGATTTCTGCTCTTCCATTAACTTCACCTCTTTCCCGGTGTTCAGGGCTCACCAGGATAAAGTGAATGTGGCGAGCACAACTACAACAAAAATTGGATATTTGGAGAATACTAAGAACTTTGAATGCCTGATAGAAGCACCCTCAATGTCTCATAAGTCATAAAGACAATGCCAACGCTGGGAACAACCTTGTAGTACTCAGGAAGAATGCCTCTATACAACCCTCGTAACCCTTCAGTCTGAATTATATGCCCAAATGTCCCAAACAGGCCAGCATTATAGATGCGGGCTCGGCCACCAGCCCCCTCTAACTGCATCCTGCGCCTTACAAGATCCAAAGGAAACGTTGCTGCATTGTCATGAGACAACAAAGCACATCAGTGTTGGTTAAGAGAGGTTGGAACAAATCATGCCAAATATAGAACAACATCGGAGGTTTAATCCTCTCCAACTAAATGTTTCCTTGTCAAAATGCGAAAATCAATAATGAGAAGTATTCCTCATATCATCAGCTTCTTTCCACCAAGCACGGCAAGTCAGCTTAGACAAAAAGACACCACAACATGTTACCAAGATTGAACATCCAACAGCAAGTTTTCCTCTTAGGGAAATAGTTTCCTAATGACAAGTATTCTTACAATAGTCAAGCAGGCTATAATAAAAAAATATACTGCTTGCTAAGCCTTACAAACAGGAAATACAACCACCATGCACGCCAAAATGGATGTGAAAAGCAATATGACTGCTCTTGCAAGGAACAAGAAATATAATGAACAACTAAAATTATAGCAATATGCAACTCTAGAGCACTGTTCATGTATTTAAGATTTGAAGGGATTTTAACTTCTTCAGTGACACTGCAATCTTTGGGAAGGTGTACTGCGCATGGGTTTAAAATCTATGTGATGTTCTAATGAACAGAAAAGTAGCTGAAAGCTAAAGCTCATGCAACTCACCAGATTCCTTTAATCCTTTCAATATTAAAACAAAAAAATCATCGATGGACAGGAATTCATAACATGTAGACTACAGAATCACAGACAAAACATGTCAAAACTGTCTTGGACAAGCCAGAAAAACAATCAACCTAAGTACTTGGGATTGGACGAGACAAACAGTTGGATAGATACCTTATGTGAGGTAACCAAAATTCACATGCTGTAAAAAATGGTTTACTTCATAGCTTCGCATCTCACTATGCTGATTGTGTTCTTAAGAATGTAAACATCACCAAATTAGCATGAAGCAACATAAAAGTAGCATTGCCAAAGCTGGAATAGAATAAGGAAAACTTCATCTAAAATTACTAAAATATTATACTCAATGCTGCGAAGAGAAGAACATGACCCATAATTTGTCAAGATGACCAATTTACATATTAAATGATGACTTATTTCTCAAAATAACAGTATTTCAATTTTATCATGTACACAAGCAAAAAAGTGAACATCAAGAATAAATACACATTGTACTATAGCTGGCATTTGGTTTGTGCTATATCTAAAAACTTAAGAAATTCATTCTCAGAATAACCAGAACCAACAAGCACTCACCTGTTGATGATGCAATGCCCGAAAGACTGCCACAAGCAAGACTGACCATGGCAGTGGAATCATTGGGCCTAAATTTTTAAAGAAAAATACAGTTAGTGTTTGCAAACCATATACACTGAGAAACAGCATAAACTACCTCTCAACTTCAAGCAATCATATTTACAGGAATTCACCTTTCAGACTGCCAAAAAGAACGTAGGGCCTCATAAACAGAAAAGCTTATAGCAATGCTGGGCCCCACACCCTACATCACACAAAGCAACCAATTATTTCAGTTGTCAACATAGTGCGAGATCAATATATAGAAAATAAGAATTAAGCACATCATGAGCGTACCAACAATGTTGCTCCAAGTCCTTTATACAGGCCCAGAAAGCCTTCATCTCTACAAATGGTACTAAAAGCATGCCAGATGCCCCTGTAGTATATTGAACTTCTCTACAAGGTAGCAACACATGGCAGTGTCAGGATAAAAGTGAAAAGATGAACACACAGCAAAACCAAACAGAAAGTGCATGTAACCTGTGCTGCAAGCCGTGTTCTCACAAGATCCAAAGGATATATGGCAGAAGCAGCTGTTATGCCAGCCAAACCACCCCCAACGAAGTGCACAAAGAGGTCTGCACTGGCATTTCCTTTACGATTTTCCCCCAGAAGTGAGTGTAGTAACTGCAACATAATACAGAGGATGAAATGTCTACAGAAAACAAGAATATATGCAACAGCACCCACACCAAGTCAACATTATGAGAAGGACATTAGAAATTACATTTTTGTAGCTTTCATAGGAATAGAAGTTGACAGCGGAATAAGGAAGACGGTGAGCAATAGTCACCAAATTGCCTTTCCAAAATGCTCTAAACCCTTCTTCATTGACAATACGTGAAGCCTCACGCCATATGCTAGGCTTACTCAATGCTGCCACATCAGAATGCATACCTTGCACCTGACACCAATGGAACCCATGAAATGAATGATTGATGTATAGTCACATGCTGGCACAATGAAATAATCAGATTATATTCACAAAAAATGTCACCAGAGAAAAGAACAAAGGTTACTACTATGCAATCTTGATTATGATTGCTAGTACTCTGGTAGGACCACAACTATCACCACATAATGCAATTCACTGGTACAATTTGAAGATCACGTAGGGACATATAATGTGGAAGAAGAAGAAGAAGAACATAATACGGATGGTGAGAATCATCTTCCGAGAAACTGGACAAAAAACTACTAGATTGCACCTTTCTAAACCAAAATATATGAGACTATAAGCATGCATAAATTATGGTAGAGAGCTCTATCACCAGATCAATATTAATTTTCTCCACTCCATTCTTAAAAGGCAGCTATCTGTTATAAGGAAGATTGGAGAAAAACATCCATGTTCTGTTGATTGCAGTTGCGACTGCTAAGCTTCATGAGTATAATGCAGACAAGGGCCAAAGTTGCTGACTTCAACACTTGTAATCATTAAAATGGCATAACACACAAGTTTGTACATTTGTATTATGCAAGAAGACCAAGGCTACATAACCTGAAGACTGAAGTGCAATTTGTTCTAGTACCCAAATGGAACTCTGAACCATAGGATTCCCAATTTGAATCACACGATTCGATTCGATGCAGAACTAAAATAATCCCAATCTTTGACGGAATTGTTTTCCCCTCTGAATAGGACCTGAATCGCTCAAATCACTGTTGGAATAGGAATAATCACGTGATTCCAGCGATTCTTTGTAACTAATTGGCAACTCGCATCTACTCCCCTATTTTTGTTGCAGAAACAGGGTTGCAACAGAAACCATGTTGGTTTCCATGCAACCCGTTTTAAAAATACAAGCCATTAAGGGCATTTTTTCAATTTTTTTTTTTAAACCTCAAAACAGTGTTATCTCACATTCTCTCTCACTTTTATGCTCACTCATCTTCTAAAACCCTATTTTTTTAATCTTCAAACCCTATTTTTATGATATATTAAGTTTGTTTTGAATCTGTATGACTTGACTTTTCTGAAACTCCATAGTTATAATGTTTTGAGTTTATGACATTAGAGAAGTAGTACATTTCTTAGCTTGAAATTATGATTTTTTTTTTTTGGTCTCTTATGCTTACATCTTATTATACAAAAGATAAAAGATAATATTTTCATATTGCTATGTGAATCTTACCCATTCATAATTAGTTTCGATTACCAAGTCAAAAATCTTACCAGTCAATTCTCAATACGATCACAATTCCATAACCTTGCAGCACCCACTTAACTAAAGCTCAAAGAACATATTTATCTCATTCAACTCAGTTGATTATGACACTCGTACCCTTTAATACGACATAATACACAACACATCTCTGCAGGACGCAATATAAGGAGAGCATAAGCCAACATTGCAATAATTCAAGTAATACCGGTAAACATATCTTATCAATAAACCAAACTCCAGAATAAATAGACTAAAATTGAAACATTATAAAAGTACATACCAAAAAGCAGCCTCGCCAAAAAATTTCAACACAAAAAACTCAACCCACCCAACCCCCCATTTCCCTACGCAATTGAAATAAGATATAGAATTATAAATTCCTGAATAGGAATACCTGAAAAAGGATAGTGAGGCGCGCAAGTGGCGCAGTGCAGGTCTTACTAAAAGCACCGGCAACACCGCCGGCAATAAGCTGAGGCACCGTTCCTATCTGGGATTGCTGATTCAGTGCCTGTTTCTGCTGCAAAAATTTCTTCGCACTGCCATCGACAACGCTTCCATGAGCGGTATTCAAAGCCCTTTGTCCCCCTTCGACAACCATACCTACTCGAGCTTGAGCTTCCATTCTGATAGAAGCTTTTCCTCCAAATTCTCTTTTCTTTTTCTTTTCTCTGTTAACCAAAAATTGCTGAGCTTGATCTTACATGGGTGTGATCAGAGAAAAGGTCATGAGGGTCAAAGAGGAAGCTTGACGAGAAAAACCCTAATCAGAATGTACAGTGTGTAAACTGTTGGAAGAAATTAGGGTATTTGCGCCTCCGCTTCTACCGGGGGTTAGACCTTGTAAAAAATCATGATTAAGGGCCGTAACATTTAGCTAATGTTGAACATTATAAAAAAAATCTTGCATTTAAAAGAGAAAACGGTGGAGTGACTTTGCGTAAGACACTCTCTAAAAATATTCTCTCGCATCAGATGGTATAAAAAAAAAAGAAAATTACAGGACTTGCCTTATATAAAAAAAAAAGTATCCTAAAAATATTTTAAAATGTTTCTAGCACTATTCCTTTATATAAATATATTTGTTTACTTATATAAATTATTTAATATAAATCAAAAAAATACTTTGAATTAAAAAATTAAAAAAATTTATTCATAATGGGAATAAAAGAGAAAAAGTGTTCTCACTCTCTCTTTAATCATGAGTAAAAGAAACTTATTTTATAATGAAATAAAAGAAACTTATTTTATAATGAAATTTAGATGAGAATAAAAGTTATGATTATTATAATATTAAAAATATTATATATTTAAAATTTTGCTTACGCTGAACATTGTAATTTTTATACATTTAAAATTTGGTTAATGTTGCATTGTAATTTTATCTAAAATGTGTGAGCGGAATCTAAAAATAATATTTGTCAAATAAAATTTACATTAGTTATTAACTTATTATAGCTTGCATATATTATATATTCAACCAGGATTACACATGGTACCATGCTAAAAGTCTAAGGCTTCGTTTGGTTGGAGTGAAAATGAAAAGGAAAGAAATACAGCGAAGATTAGAAAGAAAATGTTTTCTTTTACTATTGTTTGATTGAAGTGAAAATGAGAAGGAAAGAAAATAAAAATAAAGATTTTTTGTTTATTTTAATAAATATAAATATAAATATAGATTTGTATGTTAAATGATGATTATAACCTTATATATTATAATGACTTAAAAGTAATTTATTTGGTTATAAAAATAATCATTGAATGATATTTTAGGTATAAATAAATTATTTTACATTTTTTAAGATTTTGGTAATGTTATAGGTGTTTTTCGACATAATGCAAAATGGTTTAACAAAAATCTAGCAAGTATGTCCAACTAGTGAAAGTCCAGCTCACACCAACTTGAGGTTACTGAATCGAGATATCAGGTCATCAAGGAAATGAGTTCAAATAGTTGGACAACAATGAGACAAGCTCGGGTTGTCAGACCAATATGTCAAACAATTAAGACACGAGCCGTGACTTTGGGGACAGAACAAAGTCAAGCATGCTAAAGACAAAATCAACTCGCTTGGCCAACAATTTGTCGGATCTGCCCACAGAAAACAATCTGCAGAAGTCATTTTACAGTAATCTAAATTATTTTTTACATTTATTTCATGTAACAAAATTATAACTTATAAAATTACACTTGTAACTCCTCAATCTCTATAAATAAGAGGAAAGAGGTCATTGTAAAGCTGAAACATATATTGTAACTCTGTCGAATTTTCACTATAGTAATAAAACTATCCATAGACGTAAGGGTTGGTGTTACTCAATTTTAGTCGAATCACGTTAAAAACCTTCTACTATCTTGTTATTTTTCCTCTCCATCTCTCCAATCTCCATTTGCGCAACCAAGACTGTAGTTTAAGTTTTTAAGAATTCTTTTGAGTTAGTTGTATTTGGATCAAACCAAAATCCATCACCAATAAGTAAGAAATTTTTATTGACTTGTATTATTGATTTTATGATTTTTTATTTATTACAACTTTTTTTTAAAATGATTCTAACTTTCACATAAAATATTAGAAAAAACTAAAAAAATATTGTCATTCAACTTTTGTCGATGGAGTAGTAAATTTGAGATACTTGTTACAATAAATTCATCAAATTATAATTTATTATGAAAAGTTAATATTTGTGTATAAGAGTTAAACCTTTTATAAGTTTAATAAATATATAAAAGCATCAGTCTCTTTTTAATTAAAAAAAAAAGATAAACAGAAATAAAGAGAGAGAATTGTTTTTAGTACTCAAATTCTATTGTCCTGATGATTATGCTAGAAATGCAAAATTGAAAAGAAAAATATCTCTAAGCAAAATCATAGTATCTTGAGCTAGCAAAAAAAAACAACAAAAAGCCAGATCATTGATATTATGTACTTCAGTTGGAACAGAGATAAAAAGGATTGCAAAGCCTTTAATTCGCCTGGAGAAGATGAAGGCCAGCAAAGGTCATTTTAGGAAAGTAGTGTTGTTAGTCCTCTTTTCACTCAGTTTTCAT
Source organism: Saraca asoca (assembly GCA_026873985.1). Lineage (NCBI taxonomy): Eukaryota > Viridiplantae > Streptophyta > Magnoliopsida > Fabales > Fabaceae > Saraca > Saraca asoca. The sequence goes on from JANHAO010009062.1 coordinate 13,636, forward strand.
TCTCAATCTGGAATGAAAATTTTTTTGGTTCCACCATTATTCTCACTCTGTTTTCAACCACTTCTGATTTCACATATGCTGCCAAACAGAGGAGAATTTTTTCTCTACATCATTTTCACTTCCCAAAATTCATTCCTTCTTGCTTTCGTTCAATCCAAACACAGCCAAAGTACGGTAAGAGAACCTCTGTAGTCTGGTGTATTCTTTTTTTTTTTGATAGAATGGACATTCTCGTAACAGTGTTAACCAAACAAACTTTTAACCATTTTAATGTGTCTAATCAAAGGTGTTTTTATTTTATTGGATGAAATGAAACGGTAATAGAATAGCATAAAAAGCTTCTTTGGTGAGTAGAAGAAAATAATTATCCGATCAAATTATAGCATTTTCATTCAATCATAAGAGCAATGAAACGACTATTCTATCTTTTATAGAATGATATTTTTTATGCGTTTATTTCTTAAATTTTTTATATATTTTAAAATTATCTTTATATTAATAAATATTAATATAATATTAGTTTTTAATATTTTTATTATAATATATTTTTATAATTTTATTTTTCATAATACAACTTAAAATAATATATTTCTATTATTTATAAAATAAATATTAATATAAAATAAAAACCAATGTATTAGCATATGCTCTTATTATAGAAATTTCTTTAATTATAGTCTTCATAATATAATTTTAAATGAATTCTTTATAATTTATCATATAAATATATTTTTATTATATTAAATTATATTATATAATAAAATATTTAATTTAAATTATTAAATTGTACGTATATTTATTATTTGTATAAGAATATTATCTCTATTAATTATATTTTTCCATTTCATTCCTATATTATATTACTATACTAAATACAAAGATGAAATAAAATGGTTATTATATTACTAATTATACTAAGTAAAATTATGGAATAAATAATATTTCATCCAATTTGTGGAATCAAATTCAATTCATTTTCATTGCATTTAACTGAAGGAATCATTTCAAAAAAATAAACCTGAGTCAATATCTCACTGGATAAAGACCAAAATAGGTTGCTCCTAGGACCAATCAGCAAGCTTGTAGCTGTTTCAAACTAGTTGCTATGGAAGTTTGATCATCTTTTTTTTTTTCATTTATAATTTACCTAGTAGTTGCCTTCTTTTTTCCTCTCTGTTTGACTGCGTATCATTAAAACAAAAAAAACAAAAAACAAAAACAAAAGAAGGTCAAAGTTAACGATTCCATGAGAATTGTCTCGTTAAAGCACGGAAACGGGACAATGTGAAAGATATCTTTATTATATTATGTAAAAAATTTAAAGTACTGTTTGTGAAACTGTTTTTTTTTTTAAAAAATAATTTTTAAAAAAATTTGTTTAATAATCTGTTTTTAAAAACTATTTTTTAAAAATTATTTTTTAAAAGTGTAACTAAAAAAATAATTTTTAGAAAATATCAAGGGTATATTTAGAATTGTTTTCAAGTATTTTTGTTTGATTATTTTTTAAAAATAATTTTTAAAAACTATTCTTTTAGAAAAAAAATAAAAAAAATTTATTTAGATGTAAATTTTAAAAATAAGTATTTTTTTCATTTTTGAAGATGAAAATAAACATTTAATATTATTTACAACTTTGTCATTAATAAAAATAAATATTCTTCCTATTTAAAAAAAATCTGAAAATATTTTTAAGAGAAAATATTATTTCAATATTTTTTAAAAATTATTTTTTTAATACACTTTTAAAAAATAATTTTTAAAAATAAGTTGTCCAACAGATTTTTTTTATTTTTATAAAAAAATTATTTTAAAAAATAAAAAAATAATATTAAAATAATATTTTCTCTTATTTTTATATTTTTTTTAAAAATAGGAAGGATATTTATTTTTATTAATAATAAAGTTATAAATAATATTAAATATATTTTTTATCTTTAAAAATAAAAAAAATATTTTTAAAATTTACATCTAAATAAATTTTTTATTTTTTATTTTAAAATAATTTTTAAAAAATAATAAATAAAAATACCTACAAATACTTCAAAGGGCACTTTTGCCCTGCCAAAAGAAATTTCAGCCGGGGTCCAATTTTTGTGGGACCTTTACGTCTTCCTTTTTTTTTTTCCAACTTTTCATTTTTTTTTTCCTTTGAAAAATAAGAATGCTTGTGAGCATATTAGAAATTTTCAAGAGATGTTATGTCTTGTGGAGATGGTAAAAAAAAAACAAAAAAACAAAAAGTCAGCATCAATTATGAAATTTAAGGTTTTGAGTTTTGAGTTTATTTATTTTTAAATAACAATAACTTCTAAATTTATCAATTATAATTATTTCATTTTTTTTCCCATGCCCTCTCTCAACCCGTTACTTGCACGGGGGAGATGAAATGTCAATGTGATTTCCTCTCATTGCTGCCGGATGAAAGACAAAAAATTTATCAAACGGAGATCACGGAACAATCATGGAGCAGTAATGTTGTTAGCATGATTGTATTTTCATATGAAAGTGATATTTTGAAAGGCCTTTTTTTTTAATATCATATTAATATTATTTTGATGACGAAATATCATTTTAATTTTTGATAAAATTACGTTGAATTTAGATTTTATTATTTATTTATTTTTATATTTTTTTAATTTTTGAAAAAGAAAAATATAAAGTATTAAAATTTAATTAATCTCCCATAATCAAATTATCACTATTATATCTATTTTAAGTTTTGATTTTTATTATTTTTTTTACTTTTTAATAATTGAGATGAAAAATTTGGAGTTAAAAAATTAAATTTCAACTAAAAATAAAGAGTATATATGCTAATATAGAATCCTAAGTTTAATTATATTGATTTGGTTTATCTATTAGAAAAAAAGATTACCTGTAGCTAACATTCAATATATTAGAAAAGATTACCCGCCTCTAATTTTTAATTTGAATTTGCTAATATAATTTTGAATTATTTATATACAAAAAAATTGCCAGTAACTAATTAATTGTATTAGTATGACAATTATTTCTATTCTTATTTGTAACTTATTTGAATATCAATTTAAATCATCTTTCTGTAAATATATTATATTTATCTTATGATTTTTCTCCTATTTAAGAGGGTGTTCCTAAATGTTTAATCATATATGCAATTACAAAATATTATGTTAACCAATTTCTTGCATAAAGTATGTTCAAATATAAAAATTTTATGGAATATATTTTAATAAATAATTTACATTCTTTACTCCATGTTGATGTCAAATTCACTAATGGGTTCCTCCAAACTTTTGAATTAGATGTTTTATTTAATTTAAAAATTATTAATCTTGAGTTATTAATTTCTAAGTGTAGAGTTTAAAACTTAACAAGATACTAATTTTGATAGTTATTCTTAACTATTTTTATCTTTTAAGAACTATTATTATTATTCTTCATCTAAGAGATTCACTCTAAATATTATTTAATAAAGAGGATGCAAGTTATTATTATTATTATTATTATTTGAAAAAAATAATCTCAAATAAAATTTATTTGATATAACTAATTAAGTTTTGGCCAGATTTCAGTAAGAAGATGACATAATCAGTAGAAGAATAATTAGAATATCTTAATATTTCTATATTTTGAATTTCATCAATATTCAACTTTGTATTTTATATCTATGGTCTTTTTAATTCAAAATTATGTTTACTTATAAAATTTTTATTCTTTAAGTTAATTTGTGATATCCAAAAGTATCCTAAGGAATTTTGATATTATATCATTTTTTAATACAAATATAATATGAAAAAGTTTCCACTTATATCATTTTTTCTAATATTCATTTTCTTAAATTTTGATTTTTTGATTGAGATATTATTATTACTTTTTATTGTTAAAATATTTACTTTTTTTTTTACTAATTAATTATATTTTCTTATAATCTGAAAAAATTTTAAATACTTCGTGAGATAATAAATAATAATAATTATTATTTCATATTTACATTTACAATAATGAATATATTTTTAAATTATTTTATAATCATTATCAAAATGTATTATATGTAGATTTCATTAGATTTTTAATGTAATTTATATAAATCAATAAATATATTATATTCATATTTTATAATAAAACTGTGCAACATAGGGGTATTATTTTAGTTTGACATATATTTCTTTGTTACGGACTATTAATGATATCTAATTTTCTAATTTTAAAGAAAAATACTTTGACGACTGTTGAGTTTTAATAAAATTATACGAATCCATCTCTAATTTAAAAACTTACACGGATTTTTATTAAAACATAAAAATAAATTATATTTAAATTCAAATTTAACTTTTCAATAATAAAATAATGATAAAAGATTATTATAAATTCAGATCATACAATATAAGTAAAATATTTTAAATATTTTATAATAAAAATATATTATGATTAAATTCAAACGATTAAAATATAATTAATAAAAAAGTCAAATTTGATATAAGAGTAATTATTTTTTAATTATTTGAAGTTAATCAAAATATATATTTAATTCTAAAATATTTAAAATATCATACATTATTAAAATTTGAATTATATAATTATCTTGTTATTTTTAATTAAAAATTTAAATTTAAATTTAAATATAACATTAAATACGTGAACTAGATATGAAAACAGTCACATGGACTGTAGGTTTTTTTTTTAATCAAGGGAAGATATATTCTTTACCGTGATGCTAATTTCATTCTTGTATTCTGATGTGTAAGCGAAATGTAGAAGAATCATGGGTATACGAGCATAGAATCAGACTTTTAGGCCCTATTTAGTTTAATATGTGAAAACGAAGAAGGAATGGAATCAAATAAGGAAAGGAAAGGGAATAGAAACTGTTATTTATTTGAATTATTTGGTTTAGTCAGGAAATGGAATCAGATTATTTGTGATTACTTTTGTTACTAATTGGTTCAATCAGAATATAAAATAATACTATTTATTATATTGATAACTTAAATTTTAAATAGAATATTAATTATGATAAAATATGAAGACTATTAAAAACTGTAAAGATCAGAACCTCTGTTAATACAGAAATTATTTTAAA
>JANHAO010009063.1:0-18704 GCA_026873985.1 Saraca asoca
GGCTTGTAGGGGGTTTCCTGAAGGAAAAGGATTCCGGATGGTGACCGTCTACGCCGGTCACGGGCCCCGGATTTGGGTCGTGACATTTTCCATGATGAGAAATTATTCCTATTGAGCTTTTCTAGTTCGTACTTCATTCGCCACTATTGAAGAAGGCTCTTTGCCACTAATTGGATCTATCTATAGCATAAAAAACCTAGTTATAAACCCGCACTCTAATACCACTATTATGAAATAGTGGTACGAAACACAGAATGCAACTGAAGTAAAAAGGAATTTACTATAGCAAAAGAATTACAACTGCTCTCTAATAATAAGGAGAAAAACACATACTGTCTAACAGGTGAAAGACTATAAATATTTAGGAGAAACCATTTTATTTTTATCTCTCTAAAACTCTTTCTCTATCTCACTATTTTTACTCACAAGATTGGACACACAGAATGGGATATGAGATTACACATTTATAGACTTGCTTGCCACAATATTTTTCCTTCATAGTGTATGATAGCCTTTTACAGCGATCATTATTTCAACATGAATCATTTTACAGCTTGTATCACCTGCCTAATAAGGAGCTTAATTTATAAAACATTGTTTGTGACTTAAACATTTATTAAAGCCTTAATTTTTTATCCTTTTCTAACAAGTAGAAAATGGCTTTACTTTGTATTGCAACAAAAAGGGCCTCAAGTATGTAGTAGCAAGTTTAGGATATGCACTAAATTATAAAAGTCGGAGTCTAAATGTCTGTATTTTTGTTGGATTGTGTAATTTTGATAAATGAAATTGAGATGCATTTTTACCTCAACAATTATGTATTTGACTTATGTATCAATTGTTTAGGAGCTTTTGTATTTATATATTCCAAAGATTATTCAAGCATTGGGATATGTATTGAATTTCGCAAGTTTGGCATCCAAAAAAGTGAGCCCTTTTAAATCATAAGATTCAGCTATGCATTTGCTTTTGGATACTTAATTTGATTATCATATGCATCATTTCTACAAACAGTGGAGTATACCAAATGTCAATGTTCAATTGTGTTCTAAGGTCTGGTGTATGGTGTTCTAAGGTGTAAATCATATTGTTTGTTGTCTAGTGCTTTAAAGTGTCACCAAACTGAAGCACTTAAATGGTGAAGGTGTTTTTTGCTTTTATGAATAGCACCCGCTAAGCTAGACATAATATGTTGAAATAAGAATACCAATAATAAAGCCAAGCTATAAAACATTTGCTACACCAGACATGTTAAACCATAAAATTAGCAACCTAATTTAACATATGACATATTAAGCCATAAAAGCAATAGCCTAAAGTAAAAGACAAACACATTAAACCATTATTCCAATGTTTCAAAATTCATTTGCACAAATCAAATTATCTCATCAAACCAATTTAGCAATGCATGATCTTTGAAGGATATATTTGTTGGGAAAAAGTGATCAAAGGCATTAAGTATGCCGATCAAAAGCATCAAATATGCAAAGCAGAATTTTAAATTTTTTTTCTAAACTCGAATCATATTATTTACAAATTAATTCATAAAGGATGGTATAATTCAAATAACTTTAGAGTAAGGATTTAAATTATAGCTTCTTAAAAGTTGTTCTCGAAATTCTCGATTTTCAAATCTGAATTTGATCTCCGAGTAATTCCATGAGCAAGCGGTATAATCAAGTCCTCTGAATTGTCTTTAGATAACTCCTTCAAATTTGATTTTTAATACCAATGGTAATCACACAAACCAATTCGATCCAAAGCTCCACCAATGTTCACATAATAGGTAGAGTTAAAAAAAATTCAATCACTTAACTTAAGAGGTACTAGCTCTCCAAGGAATCACGAATTCACTTAGCCAAGGTTAGTGTTTGAATGCAAAGATGAAACAAGAAGTGAAAACACATAGAGAGAGCTAGGCATACAACATATGTGCTAGTGTTGTATTGATATATTGAAAGGTTGGTTTTTCTCCTCTTTAAATAGAAGAGATTGGAGTACAAGTAAGAGTAGGAAGCAAGCATGAGTGGCACACAAACTAAGGTTTCCCCTTACTTGTGTCATCCATTCATCAAGTAAATATGCTGCATAGCAATGGTTAATATATGAATTCAAATTCATGAGCTCTCTTATGTAATAATTCTCAAATTATTTTAATTCATTAATTAAAATAACTTTCTAAGTAAAAAACCATTCCTTCACTTATGATCTCTTTAAGAATTAATATAAATGTTTTAAAGACATTCAAATATTAACATTAAAAATTTGTTACTATTTAATAATTGTAATCTCTATTAGAATTGTTAAATCATTTATTAATAAACACTTCAATCATATTAGAAAACCTAATTAGTCATTTCAAATTTTCAAGATGTTCACTAATTTAACTTTTAAATTCAAAACAATTTTGCATTATAACTTTTTTTTTTACTTTGGATTAAAGAAATTCTATTGTGTGTGACCTATTAGGTTTTCATACATGTTGGCAATGAATTATTTATAAGCTTCTATAAGTTCAATTGAATTAAAAGTATTTTTAATTCAAACATAATTTTCCTAAATTATACAAGTAAATTCACAGATTATGATAGACTTCTAGCAAAGCATTATGACCACCTAAATGTTAGAAATAGATTTGTGAAAATCAAAACCTTTTGTGATAAGTTATTAGTGTGTAATTCAATCCCTTCATTTCTTGATATTTAAATTGGATTTAGGATATGGTTCAAATGTTAACCCTAATTTGACCACCCAATTATAGGTGCATGTTTAACTATGTACTATCTCACAATTGATTATACATGGAACTCCTTTTATGTATGAAACAATACTTAGGCCTATGATTTTAATCATAGCATAAGTCTCAAAATATCTTTTGAATATTTTTCCTTGTTACCAAAGAGAATAAATCTTTTCTTAATCAATCACTATCTTTATGTACTAGTGCACCAAAAATTATTCGTATCTATTGTTTAGAAGTGCAAGCCTAAATTTAAATCAAAGTATATAACTTCATACATAAGATACTATGTTAATCTTAAGTCTAAGGATCATTTACACCATATTTCACATTAGAAGTCCATTGACACATGGTAACATTCTATATGATTTTTCATAATGGGTCAATCCAATCATATATTTCATAGCATATACATATATGTCTATCCAGATATCAACATATTTACAGTGTATGAGTTCATTGCATTCTTCTAGAAGAATGTGACATGACATATGCTAGTATACTCATAAATAAATAATATCCTATTTTCTTAATTATTTAACACCAGGGATATTTAGAAATATAATTATATGTATAAATTATTTATACATAATTATATTTTAAGAACTTTATCTAATATAACATACATATATCAAAACTAAATTGATAAAAAGGTCAAAATATCATGTTTATTAAATATGTTAAGATATGTAATTTTCATGCTATTATAACTGATTGTCTTTAAGACGTGTATACTAACAATATTAACATTTGAAATCATAAAAATAGCAAACTAAAAAACTAGTAGCACCTTTATATAAGCCAAATAATCTCATAATATCTTAACTACTCATGCTAATTTCCATATTGAATTAAATTCACCCTAAATTTGTAGCTAATCATATTGTCTCATTGTTGTTTATTCAATTCCCATGCTTCCCACCTTTGGTAGCTCTTTTCCTAGTCTTTTGACTACATTGCAATGAGAGTGGTGCCTTTAGTGTGCACAATGTGGACTCAGTGATAACAATAGCATTATTATTTCCACTTGAACTTTGTCCCTATTAAATTATTTATATTATGAGTAAAAATCAAGTCAACAATGTAAGCAAGTTCAGTCAATACCTTTCTAGAATTTTTTTGGTTGCATAAATTTGCTCTTTTAATGCACTTCCCATTTGCAAGTCCTAGCATTATGACCTATAGTGAGACACTTGTTTCAAGTTACAAATCTCCCTTTGTTGTCCACTTTGTTAGTTGACTTTGACTCATCCAGTTACCCTTTTCTTTGCTTTTTTAGCCTTCTAGTGGGTTTCTTAAAGTAAAGGCAATACAATGGTGTGGTTTGTAACTTCCTAATCATCTTTACCAAGTACTAGAGACATAAAAAATGAACAAATATTTAGATATAGCTTTTTCTTAAAGTATTCATGCACATAATCCTCCGGTTTCTTACCAGCTATCTGAATGGCAACTATGACATGTTTACATGGAATACCTGCAAGATCCCACTCCTTACAACTACAAGGATGTGTAGAAATATCAACCACCTTAATGGTGTCATAAAAGTCAACCTCAAATTTTTGTACTCTAGCATAATGCGCAAAACAGTTCTTGAATTGCATATATTTGCCTCTAGATTATCTTTTGCTGTTGGTGTCATAACTCCTTTGTCTTTTTCATACCTTCTAACTTTGTTTGAATTCTTATCATTACCTTTCTCTTGATCCACTCCAATATTTGCAAGATTGGCATCTCTCAGGCTTCAAGGATATAAGCATTCCAAGATTCACTTAAATTGTTAACAAGAAAATCACATTTGACGTTTGGGTTGAAATGAGACCATGACTAACACCTTGGTTCCAAATTTGCCAAGTATTTGTATGCCCCATCATCCAATTGTTAAATTATTGTCATATGCTTTTTAAAATCCATTGGGGTTGCAATGTATGTTGCCTTCCATCCCCTTATACCTTGAATAAAATTATTATACAAGTATTTCACGTTGTATCTATGGTCAATAGATGGCAACTTTTGCTTAAAAATATCAAGTAAACCATACAAATACAATCAAAAGTTAGTTTAAACCATGACTAAAACAGTTGCATCAAATTCAACATTAAACAATAAAAAAATACGTTTTGCCTGATACTAATAAATGTCCATCTAGTGTCTTCAAATTCTATACGATCCCTGATCAAAATATCGATAAACCAATTCCAACTATCTTTATTTTAAATTTCTACCAAACCCTAAATTAGAAGATAAATATTATCTTTACCATCCTTTATCGTAACACTAAGCATTTGACCTCTGAAAACTCTTTTCAAAAAACAAGTATCAAGTCCTATGATCCTCTGACATTTAACTAAGAATCCCTTCTTTAATGTATCAATACTCATATATAAACTCTTCAAATAAGGTAGCACTCCCCCTTCTTGGTGATTCAAGTAACAACTTATAAGTGCTACCTGGATTGTACTTTTTAACTATGGTATAATAATCCCAGAGTTTTGCATATTGCCCTTTAAGGTCAGCTAATTTTTGGTTTCTCGCATGAACTTTACATTCTCTTACAATTTTCTTCATAGACCCTATCTTCCATTTGACGTTGTCACTAAGCATGTCAAAGTACCTCTTAAATAACTTAAAGTCACAAATTCGTTCTCAAACCATGAGGTACCTGTATGCTTGGGTTTAAATCTCTTTATTTGAAGAGTCATTTTTCCCTACATTGATGTGGCTTGAATCCTCCACTTACAGCGTTCTATTCTACATACAGCAGTCATTATTTTATTTTCATTTCTTATCCATTTATAAACTTGTGCATTTTTAAACTTTATTTCAACAATCAAAATAGGACTTTTCATGTCTATTTTTTTTATTAAATTCAGGATATAGTGGTCTGTTCTCATCCCTATTGTCACTAAACAGCTCATATTCATCTTCTTCATCAATCAAAAAATCATGAAAGTTGTTATCATTCTCATCATTTGTATGCACCGTTTTCCTTTATGTTGCAATGTGGTTTGCTCTAGATGATTTTGTTGGACTGGATATTGTATCATTTTCCCCAGTTTCTTGCTTACTTCCTTGTCATTTGCTTCATTAGCTACTCTTTCTCCACCTTTTCCCACCTCATTGTTCTTTACAAAGATGTTATCATCATTTGGTTCTTCAAACCCCTCTAACATCCAAAGCTCCACAATCTTAATAACATTGTCACTTTCAATGTCACCACTATCATTGTTAGGCCCCGAAACAGTTAGCTCTTCACCTTCATCCTCCTCAACATATTCATCAAATTGTACATCATCATCTCCTTGAACCCCAGCAAATGCCCTTGGGTTTACATTCTCTTCCACATTATCAATAAATCTCATGTTTATAAGTGGAATTTATAGAAAATTTAACGAAAACATAGATCAGCTTATGCCTTTTGTACTCAAGTAAAAGCTGTGAGGAGAGCATTATATGTGAGAAACATTTTTCTTTTTACATGACTAATATATATATTTCTATTATGTCATTATAAATTACTGTTGTAAAAATTATGATTTTTATTTATTGTGAGGAACATATTGTCTCCTTATCAATAAAAATGAAAAGAGTTTAACTTATATGAATTTTTTGATAGTTTAATGTCAGGATTAATTACTATCCCTTGTTCAAAGACGGCTTGTAAACTTATACAAGTACATCTCCTCAAAGCCTTTTATAGTGTAAATGAATAAGAAAACGTTGCATGTCAAATATTATTTAAAAAAGAGTAAAAATAAGGTCAACTTATATATTTATTTTAAAATAAAAAATTATTTTTATATGAAAATGACAAATCTCTTAATACGCAACATTTAAATTCAAAAAATAGCAAGATGAAAGTTTTTAAAATAAAATTCAATATCACTATATCACTGACGTTGCCAACGACAGAAGTCAAATGTAACCCTAGAATTCTAATAATTCATGCTTCGTTTTGATTTAATAAGGTTAAGATCATTGTTCACTGAGTTAATAATGGATATACTGGCTTTTCAAAGTCATAATTTGTTAGATCCCTATAGAATTTTCCCAGTAAGCTTCCATTTTATTGGCCATAACTATTTTTTTTTTTTAATTACCAATAGCAATTACTTTTGGCAGTTAATGTGTTTTTTTTTTTTTTTTTGAATTTTTGTGGTATTTGGGTTGCAAAAAAAGGGCTAGCTGTTCTTATTCGCTTCAAAATTTGGGCCATCATTGTGCTGTGGCGATGGCTTGCTACTGCTGTTCAAAGGAAGTTAGCTGTTTGACAGTTTGACTTTCTACGTCGCCATCTCAGCAACAACATCTATCTTTTGTTTGTTTGTCTGTTTTTTCCGATTTTTCCCCTTTTGAATCTGATCTTCTGATTATTGTGGCTGCAAGTTACAGGCAGAGAGAGATAGAGAGAAGAGAGAGCAAGGTTGGTGGTGGTGGTTGTTTTTCATGGCAACCCTTCCCTCCTTCCTCTCCTCTCTTCCTCACCTCCCTTCCCATTCCGGCTTTCGTCCCTCCCTATCCTTCTCTTTCTCTCCTGTTCGGTTTAACCTAAACCCCAGAAAATTTCGAACTCCAATTCTGGTTGTTGCTTCTTCAACCCAATCCTCTGACGATTTCAGTTCCAAAAGCTCCAGACGCGATGTCAATTCCTCCAAAGTTTGTTTTTTTCCCCCTTCTAAGTTATTCGTTAAAGCCCTTTTTTTCCAGCTGAAATTGACTCGTTGGATTCATTATCTTTTATCTAATTATATTTTTGTAATTTCTTTTTTCTAATTTTACATTTTCGGTGATTTGTTTGGTTATTCATTACATATTCTATTGCTTGTCTGGTGAGTCTGTGACTGTTTGACCTTGAACTGAATTAAACCATTCGATTTTGTAATAGCACACTTTCTAGTTGGTTTGCTTCTTATGAATGATGGCATGAACTCTGTTATATGCAAAAGACCGAGCTGTTCAGAATGTTACATGCTATTGTGGTAGTTTGAATCTCACATAATTTTGCTGGCACCGTGTAGTGCAGTGACACGCGATGTAGACTTTAAGGCTTTTCCCTCCTTTTGCATGGGTTCGAACCTGAGAAAGTGTGTGTATTTCTTAGTGGTTTGTCACTTGTTCAGTTGCCAAAAAGAGAGAAAAAAAAATACAGAGAGAAGGATTAGAATTGTTTTTTTTTTTTCCCGGGGGGGGGGGGGACGCTTTTTGATATATTTCTTGGCTAGCATAAGGAATCATTAGAGTGCATTTTGTAGATGTATTTGTGGTGTTTAGCTTTTGAGGCAGGTAAGATAATGGTTTACCTCTTAGTATTAAATGTATAATTAAATATGTATGTTCAGTGGAGGTTTGAACACAGTAGTGAATTTTACACTGGATTTTTATTCTTGTAGAAATCAATTCTTTCAGAGCTGATACAAGAGATAGAACCTTTGGATGTTAGCCATATCCAGAAAGATGTTCCACCAACTACAGTGGATGCCATGAAAAGGACTATATCTGGTATGTTGGGCTTGCTTCCATCTGATCAATTTCAAGTGGTCATTGAGGCTTTGTGGCAACCCCTTTCAAGATTATTGATTTCTTCAATGATGACTGGGTAAGTTAAATGTAAATGTCAACTTCCTGAGTGAAATGTGTTTTCTCTTTGTACAAATGCAGAGGGTATGGAGCCCATCATACGGCAGATATCGTCATGGAATTCATGTTTACTTTCATTTAAATTGTGGTCTCTTGAAGCTTGTTGTTAATTTCTCCCCTTAGTCTCTGGATCATCAGAAGCCTTATAGAATGAGGCATGTTTATTTTGTTTTGCATCAAAACCTTTTTAACAATATACGTCTTGTGCATGACCAACAAATACTTCTCCAAAATTAAAGTAATTGAAAAACTTTGTTCTTTCATCACAGGTATACATTGCGTAACGCTGAATACAGGCATTGCCTTGAGAAAAACCTTGATATGTGTGAAAGAGATCTAGAAAAGCTGACTGCAGAGAATACTAAGCTTGACATACATGGGCTGCTACTTGACAGTGTAAATGTAATTGACTTCTGTAGAAAGAATAATTTGTCTTCCGAAGTTGAAGATTTTCATGAAGAGACAAATGAAGATATCAATGCTCAAGGCCTTGGAGAAATGTCTTCTGAAGTTCAACAGTATATTTTTAATTTGCAATCTCGTTTTTCTTCCATGAAAAAGGTATGCATGAAGCCATGAACAATCCATGGATTCTTCCCTAATGAAAAGAGTTTAAGCATGAGATTTCACAATGCATCAAGGGACCAGTAATATATATTTTGCATTTGACATTGTTGATGTTTTATACTAAAGTTGACTTCTTGGAAATGGTTGGTGTGCAATCAAGTACCTAATTTTCAACCAATTTAGATTGTGATGGTGCTTTCTCATTTTTCTATTTGTCCTTTTTTTTTTTTTTTGGTTTGGGGGGGGGGGATTTTCTATTAGGAATTACATGAAGCTAAGAGGAAAAATGCTGCTCTTCAAATGCAACAGTTTGTTGGTGAAGAAAAGAATGATCTACTGGATTATTTGAGATCTCTTAAACCTGAACAGGTTTGACCATTTTCTTGAGAAAATCCGTACTTGGCATTCACCTTGTTGATTACTGTTCATTTTGTTTTATGGAGTCTCCTTATGTGTTTGCTTGATTAATTTCTATCTGGCCTTGGTTTATGATATCTTTGATTTATTGCCTGAAAAATATTGAAGGCCTACCTTCAGCAGGTTTTCACTTAAATTTTATCTTCAGTGTATTTGATTGTAGTTGTGTCTACTAGTCTAATTCTATTTTTTCTTAAACAGGTAGCCGAGCTATCAGAACCTTCAACCTCTGAACTGAAGGACACCATCCACTCTGTTGTACATGGTCTCCTTGCTACTCTTTCTCCTAAGATGCATTCTAAGGCTTCTGCTACGTCAGAGAATACAAATCCTGGAACAGTAAATGGTGGGAGTGAAGATTGTGCTGAGCTTGTGGAGAACACTTCGCTACAATTTCAGCCTGTTATTTCATTAACACGTGACTATCTAGCCCGTTTACTCTTTTGGTTAGTTTCTCTTCTCTTTCCTGTGTTTTCTTCTTGGTGTTGATTCCTACTACTTACTTTAGTTTGCTTGTATGTATGTATCCTAAAATGATTGTTAGGGAAGAAAATTTTGTGTTCTTGTAAAGCTTCTTTTTCTCGTTGTATTCTGTTCATGGGCACTCATCTGTACCTGCCCCTCTCCCTCCCTTCCCCTGTACAAAAAAAAAAATCCTGATTGTAATTTTTTTGCCCGACCAAGGGGAGGGGACTGAATGGCCACATTAAGAAGTTCATATAAAGCTTGATGAAGGATTTCAACATGACTGCTAATGCTAACTTTTGGTTGCTCGTTCAATTTACTTTTGTTTGGAAGGTGTATGCTGTTGGGACACTATCTTGGAGGCCTTGAGTACCGAATGGAATTGATGGAACTGCTATCCTTAACTACTGAAGCTGATAAGGATGCCTTTGGGGGTGAGCAACTTGCTTGAATGTTGTTCTGTCTCCGGTGAATCAATCTGCATCAAGACATTTTGGCACCACATGGGTTACCATTTGAGCATGAAGACTTGGTTGCATTTCACTTTCTGCTCGGAGAATTTATCACTGACGAAGGGAAGAATACATCTGCCTTGTATTTTCGCAGTCTGTTACCAATTTTGTTTCCAGGTTATCTGGGCCATTGGAAAAAAGAAAGGAGGTTGCCTTTTGTTATTACTGGGTAAATATATGACAGATTATGGAACTGCTATGATGAAAGTTGCGTCAGAGGATGAAATATGATGAAGTCTATTATTTATAAGATTGTATTTAGTTAAAATTAGTATCAGATAATCAGAATTAATATCTGTATTTAAAATGTATTATTTTTCTCTTCAACCCATATAAGAGACCTGATATTTTCTTAGTTACATTTCAGGAGATACTTTCAGAAACTTGCCATACTTTCTAGACTCGTTTTGGTTCAAATATAAGAACAAGTTACTATATAGACGGATCTAGTTTATATTTTAATTTCTTAAAAGAAAAAGTGAAGGAGAGGGAACGCTGAGTCTCGTGTATAAAGTGCCAGAGTATGGCTTTCGGGCATAAATGGTGAAACATTTGTTGGTGTGTGAGGTTCAAGATTTCACCCTTGATTGCTGGAGAGAGGTAGACAAATATTTAGAGACACGACCTATTATTAGTCTTGTTTTATTCCGAGAAGGGAATCAGGAAGGAGACAGGGTGGGTGTAGTTGAATTAGTTTGAAGGGTGTTCTACATGTTTCTTGTTGGCTGTTCATCACAGCCTCAAATGGTGAGCATATGCCGTACACTCAAGTCATTTATAACTCAACCAAAAATTCTAGGAGAAAAAATATATTTTATATTCTTGAAGTTTCAATGATTGATAAATTATTTTTTTAAAATTTATAAATTATATTCTTAAATTTAAAAATATTATAAATTATTCTATTAAAGTTTAAAAAATTACAAAAATATTAATTATCTATTAATTTTAACTCTAAATCAGTAAATATGTTATATATGTTTTGTTGAAAGATTTATTTCATTACCTATAAGATACAAAATTCGAATTAAATGTTTTTATCAATCATAAAAATATGAGTTTTACAATTTAGGTTATAAAAATAATTGGAATCAATAATTAGTTCAGTGATGGTTTATACTTCATAGGAGAAGAAATAATACATCAACAATGTATATGTAACACATTCATCAATTTAGGATCAAAATTAATAGTCAATTAATATTTTTTATAGTTTTCTTCAAACTTTAAATGATAATTTGTATCTTATTTAATGTTTAAGGGTAGAACTTATTTAGGGGGTTTGGTTGGGGAATTTTAGGGTCCAGTAATAGAATCAAAAAATTGATTCTCTTACAGAGTATTTAGTTTACATGCAATGGAATTTGTCACTATTACTTAACCTTAATGAATTCACCTCATTTAAAACTCTTCTCTCATTTAAGGTATTGGATTACGTTACCTTATTTGATGTTTAAAAATGTAACTTATATAGGGTTAAGTAATAGAATCAAAAAAATAATTTCCTTATTGAGAGTTTTGTTCATGTGTAATGGAATAGATTATTGTTAATTAATCTTAATGAATTTCACTCATTTGAAATCCTTCTCTCATTAAAAATATTGGATTACATTATTATTTGAAAACAAAAAAATAATATCTCGCAAAATTTTTATCGTTGTTGACCACCCTTTACTATTGCTACCGCTATTGATCATTTCACTATATTCTTTTATTGTTGACCACAACTAACTATTACATTTCATTGTTGATTATAATCTATTGTTACCTATTATCATTGATCATTATCTATTATTATATACTACTATTAATCATCATACCATCACATATCATCACCGACCACCATTTACTACCACCTATTATCCTTGACTATCAATCACTGTCACTTACCTTAACTATCGACTAATACCATTTACTACCGTTGGCTTTTATCATTTACCATTTATTATCATTAACCATTGTCTACCACCACCATCTATTGCGTTGAGTACCATCCAATTAAATAACAAAAATGAAAATCATAAATAATTGTGATTTTATTTTATTTTTACTAAATCAAACAAATCCAAAAATAATCATTACCATCATTCTTACTTTTTATTTAAGTCTATTATCTTTCTATTTACACTTACACAAGATTAAACTAAACGTCCTCGAACAGACTTTCTCCCAAATTCTCATTTTTCATTAGTTAGCGGTGATTCTAGTGTTCGATGGGCAGGCGTATTTACTTGAAACGGTCATTCCATTTAAGATTTTTCTTTTTCTTTATTTTCCAAAATTCTTAAACGTGGTTCTTAATTTGGTATACCTTCAAATTTAGTCACAATGCACATTGTTTCACAATATTGATACACGAAATAACATGCGACAGCTAGGTACTCTTCTTCTTCTTATGTAATGTAATTTATCAAAAAAAAGAAAATTATGATGCGTAAAACAATATTTTTTATTTTTGTTTTCTTCCTTTTTAACTAATGGAGCTGTATTATTAACTTTAATTTACCTTACCATTATCAAAGTGTGGGAACTAATTAACTTTTTTAAAAGTGTAAGATATATTTTAAAAATAAAATATATTATTATGATTATTGATAAAAAATTGAAAAATAAATAATTATAAATTTTAAAATTATTTTTTTAATTAATTGTTATTTATCTAATTCAAAATCATTATTTTTTTTTATCAATGATTATAATGATATATTTTACTTTTTAAAATATAGGATATACTTTAGTGGAAATAAATGAAAAATACAAGGATTTTTGGCCGGAAGATGTATATTAACTTTGCTACCTGATGTTGTTTGACTATCGCCAGCCCCACTCAATTGAATACCCTCCTGATTCCCCAATAACATCAAATCTTACCCTTTTTATTATTTTTTTTTTCAAACAATCAATTCCATCAATTTCTCTGACTTTTTCTTTTTCTTAAATCATAATATTTAGAGGTAGTCGCTAATATAAGCCATATTTTAGTGTAACTAAGCTTTTATTTTGGTAAACATCAAAACTGAAATAAAGGATCTTAGTTTACAAAGAGATGGTATGTTTGAATGATTGAAAAAATAAATTGTTTAAATTTGTTTTAGTAAAAGAATAACTTATTGGCACCAAAATTATTCATGCACAAATTTCTTCTCTTGAAACTATGACATTCTTATGTTATAAAAAATATTATACTTTTATTTCCAATAAGTGACTATAATTATTATAGGTTCAATTTTATTGGAAATTGGTTTGAGTTACCCGACTTTGCTATAAAATCCCATAGAAAAAATACTCTCATTTATGGTTATGTTTAGTTGTTTAAAAAATTATTTCCAATCTCTTAAATATAACTAAAATTACGACACTTTTTATTTTCCAAATCTCCCTAAAGTTTAATAAGACACCGAAGAAACCAAAATAGTTATTGCCTTTTATGCCTCTTCTTAAAAGTAATTTTCTTCACTTACAAATACCATAATTAATTATTATTTTTTAAATAATTTTGTAGGGAGTTTGACCTCTTGAGAGATTAAATATTTTCATCATTAGCTTGTATTTTTTTTTTAGATTTGTATTTTTATTTGATTCATTTATTTTAAGATTTAAATAAAAAGTAATTTAATGTTAAAAATACTTAATCTTTTAAGAGATCAAGATCTCCACAAAATTATCCTTTTTTTACTCTCATAAATATAATAAATTAAGGTTAAATTTATATATAACATCCTATTCTTTTTTTTTCTAAGTGATTATCTCTACTTTAAATTTTAAATTTTAAATTTTGTTACTTATAATTTTTTTTAATTTCTAATTGATTATTCACCGCAAAATTTCTATATATCAATGCCTCGAATTTAGCTGCAATTTTTTATGCGGATGTAATTTAATCTTAGTAGAATTATCTATTACTAGCATAGAATCTCCCAAAAGAAATTGGTAAGAGGAGATAGAAATTGTCTTCATAAATGTTAAGAGTAATAAGCAGAAAATAAAAACCCAATTAGATATTTAGATTACAGTATAAACACGAATTTCAAATGAAGGAAGTTTTTTTTTTTTTAATTAACATGCAAATTAAGAAACAATAATAATCAAGATTTAATTTTTAAATAATCACAGGAGTCAAAGCGGGGATAGAATTCTACTAAGATTCAATCAACGAGTTCAATATCCATAATTTTCTATTTATGCTAGAGGGAAAAAGTTGTCAATTATCTCTTTGCCATAGACACGCCATTAATATTCAACCACCTATTGGTTTTAAACTCTATTCTTCATGCACCAAGCTTTCTGTCTTATTCATGTTCATCATGAAAAACCCTAAAAAACCTCTTCCTATTTCACTCAAACTTTTCTTCTCTTCTCTTAACCCATCTCTCCCTATAAATTAAAGCCTTAGCTAACATTGAAGTTAGACTGTAAACTGTTTCAATATTTTCGTCTTTCTTCAAATTTTTGGTTTCAATGGAGGATAGGGGCAAAAGCCATGAACGGAGCCCTAGAAACTCCATAATCTCGTCTCCTTTATTGAGATTCAACAATGGTGATTTTCCTGTGTCACCAAACCTCGCTGGTATAAGCCCTTTTATCCAAAACCAGTCTTTGCTAAATTTTATCTCACAAAACCACCCTTTTCAAAACTCTGCTAATCAAAATCGTTCTTTCACGTCAGAAAGCAATAACTTTGTTTCTCCAACAACTCTGAATCACAGCCAGAATCAGAGATCTTGGTCTTTGTATCCGATGGAATACTTAGACTTGTCCGGTGATACTCCTAATATTAACACAGCTCGTTTTGGAACTGACTCTTTCAATGTGGGCTCTTCTTCTTCTTCTTCTCCTTTACTTTATGGTTGTCTTCCTTCAAATAATGATCCTACTTTTTCCCATCTTCAGTCTGGGCGTTTTCAAAATGAGACTATGGTTGCAAACAGGAACTGGGGCTCATCCATGAATAATATTAGTGAAAATCTTCTTTCGTTACAACTTCCTCGTACTTTCACTTCAATAGAAGATGTGAGGGGACGAGTGGTTTCAGCAGCCAAAAATGAGTATGGCTCCCTTTTTCTCCAGAGAATGCTTGATGAAGGGAAGCCAGAAGAAATTGAATTGATTCTTTGGGAGTTGAAAGATCATTTGCATAAATTAATGATTGATCAGTATGGAAATAGCTTGGTTCAGAAGGTTTTTGTAGTCTGCAAGATGACAAGCGTTCTTCCCTTTGTTATCAGAGATGACCACAAGCTCAAGGATGTGTGCATTCACCATATTGGGTAAGTACCATATAGGAGAGGAGCATTTTTTTCCATTTTTCTCTCATTGTTGAATTCCATGTGATGATGTGTTGATTCTAACTTCTAACTTTTGTTGTTACAGCGTTAACGTTATACAGAAGTTGTTGGAGCAACTTCGAACCCTAGAAGAGACAATGCCAGTTTTGTGGGCTCTAAAGCGTATCACTGTCACATTGGCAAAAAATGAGATTGGTGAACTTGTCATTCGGCATTGCTTACGAATTTTCCCTCCTGCATTTACAAGGGTAATGTACAATAGATTTATGATCTTATTCGTCTTATGTTACTATATTACTGCAGTGGAAAGAATCATTCTTTACATTTGTTTTTATTCTGCTGAACTAATTCCAAGTTGCTTCAGTTCCTTTTCGCTAATAGGAGGATGCTTATCTAGTTCCAAATTTCTAATCAGTATTATAAGAAGCTCCATACAATCCTTATTTACTAGGATTATAAAGTGTTTTTTTTTTAAACATAATCATAGAAAGATATCGAATTTATAATTGATCATGATAACTATTTAAAAATTTTATACATTTGTCAACATAATTTATATTTTGATATTTTGGTATAAGAACACAATGTCATTCTCAATAATTAAATCTGTTAAATTTATATTTCAAGCTTATTAAATTGATATTTTTAGAAAAAAAAAATTAATACACTGTTTATTTAATATTTTTGTTATACATTCACTGAAACAGATGTTGGAGGCTATTGTTTAAATCGTCATCAAATCTTTTGGCTGCTAGGAAAATATTAGTCATATATTGTACTATTTTTAGAGTGTGGCACCTAATTGAATGTCGATATTTTATCTTGAAAGATTCAGAGGTTTACTATTGATGTTAACATCTAACATGTACTTGAAATGTTATTACAAGTTTGATCGTCAGCGTGCTTTTCCCCTCTCCTCTATTCTTTTTGAGTTTGGCTCTCACTTTCACACACATAATTAGTTAAGCTTGACTTGATAATGATGTACTAATACTTGTCTTCTATTGTTCAACATCTTGACTGAAAACATTAATTCTTTCAGCCTATTTTGGAAGAAGTAGTACGCAACTTTACTGACATTGCAACAGATTCAAAAGGCTCTACTTTTGTACAAAAATGTCTTCCTGTGGTTAATGGAGAGGCTATGCAGCTGCTGGTCATACAAACAACTTTACGTGCTTTAATCCTAGCTGAACATCATTATGGGTTTGTATTTGATTCTTAAACTTTTCTTTAGATTCTATAATTTGTAAATTTGTCTTTTATCAACTACTACTGCTTGAGATTAAACATGTGAAATATATCTTCAACTCATCCAAACAATTTATTTGTTCAACGTTGATGTTTACAGGAACTATGTTTTGCAATATGTAGTTAAAATGAGGATGACTCGAGTAAATGCAGAGATTGTAGCACGGCTTGGGGGCAATTATGTCCAACTGTCTATGAATAAGTTTGCTAGCAATGTGTTAGAAACTCTTTTAGCATACTCTGGAGAATCTGATGTTGCGAAAATTGTTCAGGAGATTATGTACAGCGATGAGTTCTTGAACGTTCTTCAAGATCCTTACGGAAATTTTGTTGTCCAGAAAGCACTTAAATTCACCAAGGTTAGAACAAACTCTCTCATTATCAGAAGCATACAATAATATTGTTAGAAGTTATAGAATTGTATATACATGCTCTTAATATTGTGTGTTGCAGAGAGCTCTGCAAAATGATCTTAAAAGAAGAATTCAGTTCCATTCTCGAGATCTTCAAAGCCATCCCTACGGATATAGAGTGTTGGAATTTTTGAAACACGGCGGCCATACTGCAAAAGCTTAAATTACGAAGTGGTTTTCCATGCGACGCATATATATTTGTATGGACAATGTGTCTGTTGTCGATAGTTTATACGTAACTGGTACAAGTTTGATTTTGGATTTGGTTTTGTTGTTAGGCTTTTATTTGTTTGTAGTTTTTGAGTTTACTGTAAGTTGCAAGACAAGAATCCTTGGCATTGCTGATCGGTTTGTATTATCCTGCAACTTATGCAGATTTCTTTCTCATTGATGATAATGTATATTGTGTTACAATGCATGATTTTTGCTTCCTTTTGGAGTTTGTTATTAGAATTAAAATTTTAAGAAGTAAAGGTCAAATTTGTTTTTGAAAAATACATGTGACATTAAATTAGTTCCAAATTTTATACCGACATCAATTGAGTCCAATTTTATTTAAATTGACATCAAATTAATATTATCATTAGTATTTTCATTTACTTTTAAGATTTTTTAATTATATGATCCACTTATATGGTCATATGTGGACTAACTAATTTAAAAATTAAAAGTCTCAAAACTCTTCTACTATAAAATTTTGAAATTATAAAGAAAAAATTTTATTTGAGAATCAAATTTTCAAAACTTTGTTCCTGTAAAACCTAATTTCTAAATTTTTTAAATTTCAATTCAAAATCTCACCCAAGATAGAGAAGAAGCCTGCATCTGTCAAGGAAAAGAAATCGACGATGTAGAGAGAAGGCTCCACTGGAGGAAAAGCCGAAGGTTAGAAAGAAGTTGTCCGAGATTTGTTGTTGAATTTTATATTTAAGTTCTATTATTGAATAGATTTTGTTGGCAGATTCAATTATAGACACTTCAATGTGAAAGCTTCGTAGAATGAGGAACCCTTGGGATTCAGCATAAATGGTGCCTACGATGTACTAACACTTCATATAGCAGTCGTGTCCGCGTGTTAGAAACGTTTTCGACATCGATATTCATCGACACTGACATCACCGACACGAAACGTGTCGGGATCGTGTCCATAATTTCAAAAAGTTTGGACACTCGTTCTCTATTTCGACACGTGTGTCAAGCTCGATTCCGGAGTCGTGTCCGTAATTTTAAAAAGTTCGGACACACATTCTCTATTTCAACACCTATGTCAAGCTCCATTTCCAGCTTATTATTTGGTATGCCTTGTTATTTAATATTATGAATACTTATTTCCATATGAAAAAATAATAATTATAATATATATATTTACAAATAAATACAATATTTTTTAATATTTATAAATATACCCCTATATTTT
>JANHAO010009064.1:0-18702 GCA_026873985.1 Saraca asoca
ATTTCACTCTAGATTTGATCTAGGATGCTTTGAAACCTCATTCTGGTGGATCTAGGGAAGTTTCCTTTGCCAAAGGGGAGGAAAATTTTTTGAATTTTACAGCCCTTGCTGCCCCCTTAGCCATGGAAACCCAACAACTATGGCATCCCTAGAATAATAAAAGGCAAAGTTTTATTACGAAACCTCTTCCAACGAGGTAAAATTAGATAAAGGGACTGGAATACAATGCGAAACAAGCCTATAGCTGACTAGGGAGGTGAATGCCAGCAAGCTTGCAACCACAATATGCAAAAGGGATCACTCCAATCCTGCCTTCACCCAGTCCAAAGTAAGAGGAAATGATGTTGGTATGTGTATGAAGATCGCACACACTTTGCTTGTTTTTCCTAGGCAAAGAAAACATCCTTCAATTGCTTCGAGTTGTTCAGAGATTCAGAGACACCCAACACTAACAGGCGAACCAGACAATTCCAACTCCTCTGCTTAAGCTTCATCCATAGTTGGAAGTTCTTCCCACGACCTCACAACTCTTGGCCATCATTGAAGGTCAAGCAAATGGCTCGTCAGAAGACAAAGTAGGAAGAAGCTAAATTTATCAACTCCTAGTCTACAAAGCAAACTGAATGTTGGGGGGCTTAATGTTATGGGCATTATCTAATTTGCTCAGAATGAACTAAACTAGGCCCAAAGAGGAGCAAAGCCCAGCTGATTAAGAGGCTTGAATCACTTGGCAATGAAAGTCGCTTAGTGGGATGTCAGTTCGCTATCCATGAGCCAAAGACGCGGGGCGAGTCCAATGCATGATATCAGCTGCCCAGAAGGGTGTTGGCTCACTGAGCAAAACATAGCATCCAAACCAGCCTTCTTGAGGTCCACTTGAGGCAAGGTCAGTGACAAGGTCAACTTCTTTAGCCAACAAATTACATGACACAAGTCCAGGTCGCAGGGATAGCGAGCTGGACATCAATACAGAAGTCTAGTCACCAGCTTAGGGTACATGCTCTCGACCGTTAGCTCAGCATCCAGAACTGACACATCAGCTCCTAACAATCTGACAATGATTTACTCGGCATTTATTATCAGACACTAAGCATTTATTGCCTTATACAATGAAAATGATCATTTTGATTGTAGAATAAATTACACTTGTAGCCTTCCCCTCTTCTATAAATAGGGGAGGAGACCTTTGTATAATGAGTAGTGAAAAATATTGTAAACAGACATTCTACTGGAATAGCCATTGAGCTTTGCATTTTCACTGAGTTAAATGGAAAATCGCCGCATAAAAGCTAATAAAAATCTCTGTGGATGTAGGGGTTGATTGGCTTTAGTCAAACCACGTAAAAGCTTCTGGTGTTTGCTATTCTCCCTTCCTTCTTCCTCCTTTAGTTCACTTTTTCAACTTGCAGTTTGGGGTGGTTCTAAACTTATATCTGTTGACCAAATTTCACTGTCAACAACTACTAAGACAAAATGGAGTCCTTAAGTAAAAGATGGATATATTTTACTAATAAAATCGATTGCCCTTTTTAAATGGCCAAGGTTTTATTATATATTTTAATTTAGTTATTGGTATCTTTTGAATTAGCCCAAGTTTTTGGCAATATTTACAAATTTTAGCATATTCAATACATTCTTCAATCATTTTTGGCCAATATATCCTTCATCGAATTAGCATCTATCTCATTTTAGCTCTAGCTTGATGAGCACCACATATTCTTTCATGGACTTCGATCGAAGCAAACATAGCTTCCTTTTCTCCTAAACACTTTAATAATTGTCCTTCAAATCCTTTCTTATACAAAAACCCATTAACTAGGATGAATCTTAAAGCTTTTACATGAATATTTTGACTAACTAGGATCAAAGAATCCATAAAATAATTAATTGTGGGAGATCTCCAATCTATTGAAACAAGATTGAACTCATTGCATATTACTTCACGTGTATTAACTATTTCAAGCTATGCATTTTCTATTTGTGGTACATGTTTAGTTACTATATCATCAAATTTTTGAAGAAGTTTAATCGAGATTGTCAAATATTTCATTAGTTTAATGCTTATGTACTTATATTCATGTAAGATCTGTTTTATGACTAATTATGAATCTCCACAGATCTTGAAATTTCTTGCTCTTTGTAATAACAAAATTCTAAATTGATTAATAGTGCTTTATATTTGGTTCCATTATTAGAGCAGTGTTTATATAACGTAAATAAGAATTCAACCAGCCTTTTCATAGGTGTGATAATCAATATCCTGACACCTACACCATTTTTGTGACATGAGCTATCGAAAAATTTTCAAGGTTTTAGTAAAAAAAAATTAGTTGATTTTTCATGATGTTTAACAATGAAGTGGACAATAGCTTATCTCTTAATAGCTTTGGATACACAATACTACAAAGAAAGTTTATTTAGTCCCAAAGCCCATTTTCGGACTCATTTATGTATAAATAGTTTCAACAACATGAACTTTAAAATGTTAGCTTTTGAAAATAACATAAACATTAGTTAGTAATAAATAATAGCGTAATTTTGAAAAAGAAAAATACAAAGAAAGACATAATTTCTCCATTGCCAAATTTTTTTTGCTCAGTTACATTTAAAACTGTAGAAAGATAATAAATTGTCCTTTCTACAATTAAATCATTTTCTTGGGCTAAAAAGCAACCTATTACATCATTTGAAGCCAAAACATCCAATTTTAACGACGTTCCTGGAATTTGTGAGGACATGATAGGAGATGTCATTAAATACTTATATGTTGTGTTGAATGCTTCTTGGTGACAATCCTTCCAACAAAACTTTTCATTTGCCTTTAATTTTAACAAAGGTGAAAATATCCTTGTTTGACAAGATAAATTGAAAATAAACCTATGAAGGAAATTCACCTTTTTGACAAAGCATTTCAATATCTTGTTTGTTGGAGTAACAATATTTATGATCACTTTTTTATTGTTGTTGTCGACTTCAACCCCTTTGTGATGATCTAGGAAACCTAAGAAATTTCGTATTGAAACACCAAACGCACACTTTAATGGATTCATTTTTAATCCATCTCTTCGCATTCGTCAAAAAGCTTGAATTAAGTTCTCGATATGCGCTTCATGAGATTCAAATTTCACTATTACATAATCAATGTATACTTCCATTGTTTTGACAATCAAATCATGAAATATTTTATTCATAATCCTTTAATAAGTTGCTCTAGCAATTTTCAAACCAAAAGGCATCACTGTGCATTCGGATGTGCCAATTACTCATAGGTATCAAAATGTTATCTTTAACATATCATTATCACCAATGTAGACTTGGTTGTATCCGGCATTTCCATCCATGAAGCTTACCATTATGTGACTTGAAGCCAAATTAATAAGCATATTAGTTATTAACATTGGATATTCATCTTTTAGCATTGCATCATTGAAAATTTTAAAGTCAATGCACACCCTTAATTTACCTTTATTTTTAATAACTGGGGCCACATTTGAAATCCACTCAACATACCTAATGGTCTAAATTAAATTGGCCTTCAATGGCCTTTCAATCTCTTCTTTGATTTTCAATAAAATTTATAGGATGAAACGCTTGGGATCTTGTTTGTGTGATCGAAATCCTTCTTTAATTTGTAATTTGTGTTTGACTAAATCTCGACTCAATCTTGAAATTTCGTCATAACTCCAAGCAAAGCAATCTTTGTATTCTATTAGCCTAGGTCACCATAGCTACATATTTCTTAGTTTTGATGTTAAAAAATAATTTTAATCAAATCATTTACATTATTATTTGACAATATATTTTTCTATTTATTTTATTTCTTTTGCATGTTTCAAAGTATATATATATGTGATTCAAAAAATCAACATTAGAAT
This sequence comes from Saraca asoca, assembly GCA_026873985.1. Taxonomy (NCBI): domain Eukaryota; kingdom Viridiplantae; phylum Streptophyta; class Magnoliopsida; order Fabales; family Fabaceae; genus Saraca; species Saraca asoca. The sequence goes on from JANHAO010009064.1 coordinate 3,876, forward strand.
TAAGAATTATTTTATTTTTATAAGATCTTTTGTAAATGAATTCAAAAAAAGTTTGATTCAAACAAATATTTTCAAAATGAGGTAAAAACAAAACCACTTGAAAAAAACAAGATTTTATAAAAACTTTTCTACACATTATGAATCGATTCATATTCAAAAATTTATACGAATTAATTCATTAATTGATTCATGAAGAAAAGCTTTCAAAATTTTTTAAAAATCGAAAGTTGGAATTACTCTCTAAATTGATTCACAAACTGAAAATTAGTTATTTTATTATAGTCGGTTACAACAGTTATAAAAGTCCTAACTATCTTTAGTTTTCATAACTTTTACATGATTTTCTTTCTCCTTCAAGTGCAAAAATCTTAAAGCAAAGAGCTTAATCAGATTTCTCTAACTCATAAGATTTCCAAATCAAATTAAGTGATTTTGAATCAAACATTTGCTGAATTCATCTAAGTTGTTTGAGAATTGTTTCTCAAATCTTTTTCTGGTATTGTATTTCTTACTTTACCTTCATCTTTTCTTATATTTTCTTTTAAGGTTTCTAGGTTAATAGAAATCTTGTTTAGGTTGGCAAGAGCCTATTTAAATTCTTGTTGTTTGTTTTTAGGTTTAGAAGAGCTTGGTTTAAATTCTTCTAGGTTAGCAAGATCTCTATTATAATTCTTGTATATAAACTGGCATTTTAAAAGTCTATTTTTAATCGTGATAGTTTTGTTAATAAAATGGCCTTTTGATTGAGGAATGATCCAATGGAGTAGACATGAATTATAATTTTAATTCAAGTTAAACCATTTTAAAAATCCTGTGCATTGAATCTTTATTTTTCTACTTCTAAATTTACTTTCTTGCTATATAATTGTTAAATTCTATACTTTGCACATTCATTAATTAAATTCTTGTCACTCTTCTTAATACAAAGCAATTCTTTACAAAATCAAAGAGTTTATAATAATAATCAAAAGAGTAAATAAATTTCCCTAAAGGAATAAAGGTAAGATCCAATTTTGCAATATAATTTTTAATTCGGGACCTCTCGTATTCTTTTAACACATTGACTATTTTTGCTTTATATTTTCAAGTAAAAGTGCACTAACATATGTTGGTCTTTTATTTTTCTCTGCCCTAAATTTACTTTTTACGATGGGTCCTATGCTTCGACTTTCTTTTTATCTAATTTTAAAGGAGATTCCAAGAAACCCAATTAACTAACGTCGTATATATAATATGAGAAATTTTGAACTTCTTTCTATTTGGCAATATAGGCCAACAACTGAGTCAAATGTTCTTTGTAATTATTTACTAATTTGTCTAATTAAACCCAAGTCCATGACTTAGGATTATAAAGAATCTTGAGGAGTCTAGGATATAAACTTCGACTTGTTTTGGGTTGAAACTACTTTCCACTTGCAATGATTTTACATTTGGATTATACACTTTAAATTCTGTATTATACTATTGCAAATAACATGCACTATCATCAGTTGAAACATATTTTATTATACTTTCATTGTTCCACATGATTTGTTGTTGGTGCATTGTCAAAGGAATAACTCTAATAGCATGAATCCAATCTCAGCCTAGTAGTAGATTGTAATCGAGTTTAGATAGTACCATTGCAAACAAAGTTTGGCAAGAAATCGATCATGCCTTAAATTTTACCAACACCATTCCCTTTGAAGTAGACATTTTCCCATTAAATTAGTCACAACAATATTGGATAACATTAAGTCTTTAGGCATTTTACCAATTTTAACAAATGTTAATTGTGGCATCAAAATTATAGTTGCTCCTCTATCTATTAACTCTTTGTTGATAGGTCAACCATCAACATGATTTTTGATGTACAAAGGTCAAAGATGACTTTTTATTTTATCAATCAGCCTTTCAAAGCCATTAAAAATATTTTCATCAAATTTGAGTATTTCAATATAGCTGTCATCTGTATAAAAATTATTAGAATAATGTTACTCATCAGGAGCTGTAAACAATGTAGGCAGAATACATACCATATCTATTTCCATTTTATGATCTTTTGTCTTAAGATAATTGCATAAATCCATTTTTTCTTCTTCCTTCTTTATTTCACTTAACTTTCTAGGATTAGATGGAATTGGGTCGAAGTAACATCTAAATTTCTGCCTCCTTTTGTAAGCTGCTTGTCTTTGCATGTATTCAACATTTTTAGGTCTTTCTAGGAGGTAGTGGTATATGATAATTTAGATTGAATCTCTTATTTTTGCCCTTTCTGAAGTTTGGGTTTTTAGACTTGCTTTTGTTTTTCTTGAGGTTCATTATTTACCTATCTATTCACATATGCATCATTACAGAGCACCCTTGTTCTAATATGAAAGCGTCCTTCATGCTTGTTTAACTTTGTTTGATAATCAAAATGAATGCGTTTGAATACTCACTCTTATTTTTTGTCATTCTTTTCGACCTCTTTAACAATTTTTCTTTTTGTTAGCTTTCTTTTAATCTGGTGGGTTGATTCTATCTTTATTTTTTCCTATATAGGAGCACTCTCACTTCATCATAATAGTTTTCACATCTTGGGCACATCTTTATAATACATCCTTTTACTTCAATCCTTTTAATAAAAGCTACAATTGACTCACCTTCTTTAAGGTAAGCTTCAAGAATAAAATGAGCATCAAGAGGATCATCATATTCATAGATTCCAATCACATAGATATTGACCAAATTAACCTCATCGAAGTAAGATGGTTCAGCATAATTCATGTTTAATGGAAAGGGGTCCTTACGGCTAATATCTTTTTCCTTTTGTTAAGAATCGGAGATGTCCTAGTGTAATTGCTTTTTCAATCATTTCCTTGAAACGAACACAATTGTTAGTTACATGGTTGAACATATTATGATATTTGCAATATTTCTGATCTTTGATTTCATTTTTTGTCATAATTCTTTGGCAATCAGATAACTTAATTTGTTTGTTTTCTAACAGCAAGTGGAGGATTTGATCAGCTTTATTTATATTAAAAGAATAAATTCTCTTATTTATATTGCTTATCTTATCTTTCATTTTAGCATTTTTTAAGAGTGTACAGACCTAAGGTGGACTTGGTTTTAATTTGGCCACATGTGTTTCAGTGTCATTTTTAGGTTTTTCCTCTTTGACATATGCAACTATTTCTTTTCTCATAGGAAACCTACTCATTTTTCTCTTATTTTTATGTTGAAGTTGTTCAATTTGCCTAACTTTTTTGGCCAGTTCTGACATATTAGAAATATGATGATTAACTAACCTTTTCCTTATGGAAAAGTCAAGATCGATTGCAATAATATTCACGATCTTAGATTCAATTATTTGAGTGAAGTAACAAGCTTCTTGTCTGTCAAAATCTGAACAAATGATCATCATTGCTTTATTTTCTAACACTAGACAAAAAATAGTCACAATTTGTTATGACATCATGTGGATCATTTCACGATCACTCTTGTTCATTTGCTACAGAAAGATAGTTACATTTTTAGGAGTCATTCCATGGGGAATCCTTGATAAGTTCTATCCATTTGCAGATATACTAGAGGCATATGATTAGAAGGTACACCAAACAACAATGGTCCCCTAGGCATTTATCTATTATTATTTTCTCATTACACATTTCTTTTAGTCAAATTGTTATTGTTGTTTATGTTTTTATTCGACTTTTCTTGTCTATTTCTCTTATTTTGGTTCTGATTTTAGTTATTTCTTTGTGCTTTATTAGGTAAGCTACCAACACTTCGGTTATTTTATGGATTCATACCACATTTTTAGAAAATATAATATTTTCATTTTCTTGAGGTCTTTCTTCATTCTAAAGATTATTTTAAGAACATATCTTCACTATAGTTCAAGACAATACCACTCCATAAGATCATAAAAAATCAAAACCAAGATACCTCAATTGTGTTCCATCAAGTATGCTAATTTGTTTAGGTTGAATTTCACAGAGTTGAAAGCTTCAACTATAGAGAGTGGATTCTCACAGCAAATAGGAGGAATTTTGATCCTTAAGAGTCTTTAATTGAAAGCAACACGAACAAGAACTCACATAAGTAGATGAATACAAAGAACAAGTTGTAAATTTCATTTCAATCAAATGTAAATTACAAGAGTGTGTTGTGCACATGAATTACAATTGAAGAAGTATTTGAATGTAAATTTTTTAAAGTAACAATAGAGTGCTACAAAGAACACGTACTGTGTTTATGAGTTTCACTATTAAAAATGATAGAATAATACCTCTATCTAATCCTTACAATCTTATTTATAGAACTTGAAATAGTTATATCAAAGAATTGCTTCACATAACTACCACCTTGAATTGTGGACATGCGTCTAATACAATAAAAAGAAAATGCTAAAATAATTACATAAAAATAAAATATATCAAGGGAATTAACTTTTGTAATAAATTATTTGATAACCACCCATTATCTCTCTCCACATACATATGAGTTCTCATCACGTACCAAGAATTAATTCGCTACAAATTTATCAAGTAAGAATCATTAGTCGCCTTAAACCTTTCTTTCACACAATTTCGATTTCCTTGTCCATTAGAAAATTTTGGATTAGTGTGATAACAGGCATACATATTTGGGGGCATTTGGTTAGGGAATTTCAGAGGGCACATAATGGCATTAAAAAACTAATTCTTTTACTAAGTGTTTGGTTCACGTATAGTGGAATCTGTTGTTGTTATTTAACAAATTCTCTCTACTTGAAATCCTTCCCTCACCTAAGGTATCAGATTACATTATCCTTAGGAAACAAAAAAACTATCTCATCCTTTTTGCTTTTCTTACCTTGTAAAGCTCCCACCACCACCTATTGTCATTGACAATCAACCACCACCTCCTTTTGCCATTAACCATTACCCACCGTCACTACCATATTTGACCATTGCCCACCATCACTTTCCATTATTAACCATCATCTATCACCACCTATCATTGTTTATCACCACCTTTTACCATTAACCACTGTCTACTACTATTAGCACTATTGACTATTGTCCACCACCATTTATCATTATTGACCACCACCTGTCATCATCTTTCATTGCTAACCACCACCCACTATCATTTTTTGCTATTGACAATCACTCACCACTACCACTACCATTGACTGTTGCTTACCATCACCTTTTATCGTTGACCACTACTCACCAACATGTTCCACTGTGAACTACCTACTACCGTTGATTATCATCCACCATCTTTCATTAGATACCCACAAGCTTGAAACAAAGTGAACTTTTAAATTAAAACCATCGTGAACTTCTTACACAAGAAATCATGATATAAGAAATCATGAAAGTTTTATTTTTAATAATATGTAAATTAAAGTTAATAACTGTTAATAATTCTATGATTAATTTATGAGGTCGTTGACAAACCTTTTTTTTTGTGGTAATCAAGTAAGTCTTTTTCTTGCCATGCATAATTTTTGTTCGCTTTATAGTATGAACTTTCACCTTTTTTTAGCCAAGGTCTTTTTTATGCATTTACTTAAAATATTGTTATCATTTATAAAAAGGTGCAGTAGATAGTTTAAATTCTATTTTTATGGATTCCTAGAAATGAGAGAATTTTCTCTTCCTTGTAGCCCGTAATTGCAAACTGATGAGGAAAAATTAAGTCTCATATATTGTAAATTATTTAAGAGGCACCAAAGATTAATAGAGAAAAAAAAAGGTAAAACTGTAAACAAATCCTAAGACTGAAAAGTTTAACACTTAGTTGATTATTGAGAGCATCTACATATTTTGGTCGATTGAGCATTGATTCAAGGAACTTTTTGGCGATTATCTTTACATTTCAAGTTCCCTTTTATGGCATTTGCTTTTGTTATTTGTGGAAGGTTCAAAGTACTGAGTTGAGTTGTACTTGAACTTGAAGCATCCATGAACCCAACACTTCTTCTAAAGGAAATAAACAATGTTTGCTTCAAGATATTGATTTTGAAACTCCGAATGATGCCCATAATTCTACAACATAAACATGAATATAAATTTTAAATTTCAAAACCAATATGACCAAAAATAATTAAACTTCCCTATCTATGTAAGAAACCTTATAGAAATCATATTAATACATTTTATAGAAAATATGAATACTTTTTTGTTGTACTTCTTACAACTTTTATAAGTTCAGTTGTAATATTCCTATAATAAAGTTTTCTTTTCTATAATATGTAAATTAAAGTTAATAACTGTCAATGATTTTATGATCAATTTATGAGGTCATTGACAAATCCTTTTTTCCATGGCAATCAAGCAAGTCTTTTTTTTGCCATGTACAACTTTTGTTCACTTGATAGCATTAACTTTTACATTTTTTTTTAACCAAGATCTTCTTTATGCATTTACCTAAAATATTGCTACCATTTGCCTAAAATATTATCTCTCTCTCTTTCATTGAGTAAAGAGGAAGAAGTAAGTTGGCTAGCTCTTTGTGCTATTATTATTCTGTGACTAAAGCTTTCACTCTCATCCTAACTGCGTGTAAGCTTGGAGGCATGGCCTACACTGCATTTATCTGCATCTTTATGGATTTAAACCTCTAGTTTTTCTCTTTCCCCTCTCTCTCATCTTGAGTGGTTATATTCGAAACTTGCAACATACAATAAGTTCTTATCTATATATATAGTCATGGTAAGAGATTTAGACTTGATGAATCTTTTACACTCAAATATTTTCCTAGTTAACATAATAAAAAAGCTTACTATAATTATGCACATTGAAAAAAAAAAGGATTTTGTATTATATGAAATTAGTTACAAATTGATAAATGTAATTACACTTAAATATTATAAGACGATTGATTTATACATATATATAAATTTTATATAAGAATTTCTCCAAAGCATAAAGATGAAGCTATTTCAACTAGGGAGAACAAAGCTTTTTTTTTTTTTTTTGCTTATTTATGTGACTTTTTATCATTCATCCAATTTTAGTTAGTTTAATACCCAATAATAATGAAATAAAAAAGTCAAAAAGAAATAAAAGACAGTTGAAGTACACTCCAGCTCGTGATCTTGGTATCTTGATAGATATTTTGACTTCATTTTCTTTAATTTTAGCAAAAAAACCTCCTTTCTTTTTTCATGCACAATTTAAAAAGGGCCAAAGGAAGGAGGTATGTGATGTGGTGAACCAAATGAACCAAAACCTATCTTACTAGAATTAACATTCTTTTGATAAAAACTGAATCTAAAATCTCTAGATAATACTTGCTATTTAACCATTAGGAAATTCTTTTAATATGGCTAAATGAACCAAATGATTGAATAGTTGATAATACTTGGTAAGAATTTGTAAATTAAGTCCATTAATATGGCTATCAGTATTTAGTAAGAATTTGTTTTGCCAATCATCAATTTTGGACCATTATGATTCAGTCACTATGTGTATTGAAGAAAATATGTTGGGCCTGGCATGACATGTGTGAATGCTAGAATTTAGAAATCAATTTGACCAACCAAGCAGATAGTGCCGGAGAAGCCTTAGCAACAAGATGCCTTTACAAAATTTTTAGAATATGTATTTAAATTATCTTTTTCAATCATAATATCTAGAAAGCTATATTCAAAACGTCCCATCGTGAATCTCATATTTTTCTTGCTCTTACTGTATCATTCCAAACAATAAATTATTGCAGTGCATCATACCTAATAATAAAGCACCTTTTTTATTAAGAACAGCCAGATTTTTTTGTTTAAATATCAATCCCTACCCTCAATTTGTTCTTATTATTAGTTCTTCTTTTTTTAGGTTAGATCTGTCTAACTTCTATACGCCAAGGAATGGCCTATGATAGATTTGATTGCCTCACAAGCCACTATCCATTAATTTCTAATACTCAAACCATTTCATGGTTGTTGCTCAAACAAATTATAGATACAAGATGCCCAATAGTTAAGACTTCTAGTTTTAATGATTTAGTATTTCGTATTAGAGAAACATTTTCATAGAAAGTTATAAGAATCATAATGAATTTTCACCCATTTATTCTCATAGAAATCTGCATCCATAATCTTTAAGTTCAAGTATTCATACTCAACTATTAAGAAGATATTATCATTAACTTTTGTATTTAATTTGTCTATACTTGTAACACCTAAAAAAAATGTTTAGGATTTCATTGGGGTCAGGTTGTAATTTCCGAAAAGACCTAGTTGAAGTCCGTGGAAGTCAACAGGATTAAAGTGCAGTTTTCCCCATTTGACTTTATGTATAAAAATTTCCCAGCTAATCTGCACCAGTGAATCTTGTCCTTTGTTTGGCGTCCATCTTCATTCATTCTCGATCCGACGAGCTCAGCGGTGTTATCTTTTCCTACACTGGCACCGTCTTTTCTCCTCAGGTGTGCTTCAGCTCGGGCCAAGTTTTTCTGTTGTTGCATTGATCGATCACCGATCATTTTTGCCCGAATCGGTGAGCTCTGGTGGCTATTCAATCTTCTGGCGTTTCCTTATGGTTTGCTGAGCTCGGCGGCAGCTTGGCGTGATTGTTTCCCCTGATATTGCACTATTCAGCCTTTTCCCCCTTCGGCTTGCTACCAAGGCTTCCGTCGGCGGCGAGTTGACCACTAGTACTTAAGACTCCGGTGAGTATTCCTAAATCATCAGATTTATTTTATAATAATCTTACAGCTAGTTTTTCCAAGATATTTAAGTTGAAACCCTTAACAGTGAAGGTTTGACTAGCAACTCCTATAGGCTCATTGGCGGCATCCTAGCTCCGGTCGAGCTGGCTACTGACATTTTAGAATCTGATGAGTAATCTTAGAACAAAAGATTTATTATATAGCTTACCTACATCAACTTTCCAAGTAGATCTACTTTGAACAGTAAATTTCAAAGTTGATGAAAGTTGAAATTTTCTTATGGATTTGCTTTAGATAAATTCCTTTCGATGAATCAAGTCTGCAAACATTAGATATCTGGGAATCCAGCTAAAAAACCCAACTTAGCTGAGCTTCTCAATTTTCCTAATTAGTCGGTTCAGCTCCTTAAAGAATTTTTAAGGTGAGTGGACAATCCTCCTCACTTAATGATCCCATGTGTAAAAAAAATAAAATAATTTCATTACATGGAACATTATTAATTTTTTTATAATGAGATTTCCCTATATATCAAAGTGGTTTCGAAAGTATATTTATATGTTGTGCGTGTGCATGAAATAGTTTGCCAAGCTAAAATTATGCATTTTCATCTTGCTATTTATTATTGAAATTAATGATACTGCTTTTCTATATGAGAAATGGTTATGGTATTGCTTTAACAATTTATGTATGTTTTGAAAATATTGCTTACCCGAATAATGAATTTCATGCTACATGATATATTTAGAATGTTGATTTGAAATACCGGACCTATTGGTAAATTTGTTGGTAACCCTCAAGTGCACTTGTGAGTATGTAACTAGCCAATGAGGAGCAATAAGGATGGAGAGATGTAAAGAGATATACGTTCATGAGCATCTAGCAAACGTGTTGGATGGCTTATGACGGATATTATGATTTGGTTACCATTTTAAATTTATTCTTTTGAAATCCAGTTATATGTTTTACTGTACTGAGTTTTAATGAAAGTTTAAAATGTTATTGACTTTCTCTCTTGTTTACTATTATGCTGTTGAATATCATATTTTCAATTACTTGACTACCTTGCTGAATTATGGTTTTCAAATGTATAATGAGATTATGGTTGCAGAACGGGTAAGCATATCCTCATGGCTATATTTATATATATATATATACTTTCGAATATGATTTTAAATGGGATTTTGAATAATCATAGGATTGTTTAATCACTGAGTTTCTATGAAACTCACTCTTTCTTTTTCATGTTTTTTAAAGCCATAGGATTCTCTTACCTCACCTTCACATCACACCGATACGGGATCTGCTCTTCGATCGAGTGGAAAGTTTTTACGAAAAATAAAGGTATATAAATGGTGGAAAATCAATGGCAGTTGGTAGGATTATGTATGCATGCATTGTGTATGATTGCCGGATGCCCAGTAGGATGTAAATTGTATAGTTTGGGTCACTGCATATTATTATATTATTATACAGGTTGTGTAGGGCATGTAGCCCTTGTGTTATTGTATAGGCCTTATGGCTAGGTATCTGGAAAATAGAGGAAATTCTACCGGATTTTCATTAGAATTTAATATATACATATTTCATCGTGAATTGATGAAATAGTGAGTCATTAGTTTGTAACTACATTGTAAGACTTGTAAAGAGTTTCCTGATAGAAGGGAATTCCTTATGGTGACCTTTTATACCGGTCACGTTCTATGAATTAGGGCGTGACAATACTGTTTCTTTTTTCCAATTCTTATTTATTCACCTAGCTCCAAAATGTCGTCAAACTCTTAGGCCATTACACTTAAAGATATGCTTTGATTTGATTTAATAATTAATGTTTATTTCTTTGTTTGCCACTGAAGCTATTTGATGAACTAAAAGACACTTTTATGTGCTTGATATTTGATAATTATAATTACTAATCTTTCTAAATTCAGTGCGCGATTGTGTGAAAAAGGGGTGGTGACTTGGAAGCTTTTTCTTTGGTTGTGCAACACAAAGTGAGCAATATTATAGAATTATGGTGATTTTAGCCATCAACCTGTCCCTTTTGTTTTAATTTCAATCTTTTCATTATTGGTTTCTCCAAACGTGGTTGTTGCAAACTTTGTTAATCCTTGCATCCTATAATTGACCAAATGCACAAAAATAAGTGGGAACTGATTAAAGATGTCGACCAAACTAGGCGACAAAAAATACTTTTTCTCATTTAGATTTGGTTTATCTCTTTGGGGAATCATGGGACAAAAAAAATATTGTACAAGATTTGCTACTTGTTAGCTTCAAAAAAGGTAAGAAACAAGAAGAGATAAGAAAAGGATGTTACACTCTTAATCATGACAATTTTTATAATTCTAACACTTGATGACAACTTTCTTCGACCCTCAAGTAAGGGTGAGAATAGTGGATGCTAACACTATGGATAGTGTATTAAAGAGAGGGGGTTTGATTCGACATCTACATTGTGATTAGTAGAAATAATCGAGCAGTATATCTACTAATAACTGCTAACATTATTTTTGTGATCATTTCTATCATTAATACCCTAGTAAAATAAATTTTGCTAAATCCACGTAGAAATAATATTTGTATTATGACTCATCAACAATATGGATTTTCTAAAACTCACATTTAAATTGAACATGAATTTATCGTATTTTTTAACAAAAAATAATAGACTATATATAATTTAGATGTGAGTTTCATATTTTTATTAAAAAATTTAATTGTATTATGTCAATGGAAAGAGAGATATATTATTTTTTATTACATATTAATATATTTTTTTATTATTTAGTGGTATACTCATTATTGATTGAGTACAAACAAACTAGTGATAAACCTATGTACAAATTGGACATATACCATTTTCCTAATAAAAAAAGGCTCTTACAATGGTAAATTAACTAAGGGTGTTAGTATCACATAAAGTCCAATACCAACGTGTTATTAAAATATTGAAACGATTGCAACCCAATGGATCGAAAGTAACGCTTTATTTATTTATTTATTTATTTTTTGCTAATGCCGTACATTCCAAATTTGGCAGAGATGTCAATGGGCTTGGAGTTGATCTCTTGGGTTCTCAATCATTGGGTTGTACTATTTTATTGGGCCACTAATTAGGGATTAATCGAAATCATCCTGTGTATAAATCGGCCCACGATAAATTAAAAGTTTAAAAAAAACAAAAGAAAAAAAATTGCACGGACATATCGTTGGGATTTGGCTGTAACACTCGAACGGTCATTAGAGTGTGAGTGTCTCTCCCGCCATTACAGTTGGTACTGCTCACGGTGCTTCCAATTTCAACTACCACAATGACTGCGCTCTATGTGACCGCTTCAGCTTCTCCGTATTTTCTTCAACCTCGTTCTTTCTCTAATCCTTCCTCTTCTATTTATCGTCAGGTACTTCATTTGCATCGTTTTCACATCATTTTACGCATCCAGTGATGTCAAAACCCTAATTTCATAGAATTATGGTGTCAAAATTTTCTTTATCTATTTCTTTGGTTCTGGAAAATTCAAACCAAACAGTTGATGCAGCAGAGTTCATGTGCCTTTGTGCTTTAACTGTGCATTTTGTTCCAGGCTTACTGCATTTGTGAAATTTTCTCCTTAATTTGCTCTATTTCTCTGGAAGCTTCACTATTTGCTTGGTAAGTTATTTTTTATGTTCAATTTAGAGTTCACTACTAAAACATTGGGAAAAAGGGATATTATGGATGGAGAGGCTCGGACCATTTCCTTTGAATTGGAGGAGAAGGTAACGTTCTTGGCATGACATTTTCTCCAGTATCCAGTATTTGGTTCCTGCTTTCATCAGACTGCCTTAGTTTAACACCTGAAGTCTGCTTCTGATGTACAAACTCGATTGTTTCCAGTAGTTTTTTTTTTTTAAACGAAATTATGTTATGTGAATTTTCCAGTTTTCTTTTATGTTATATGTTTTCATATTGATGAAGCCATCAATTGTAAATTGGCGTGTTTGGATCTAAAAACAGGAGAACTTTGATGTGTGCAGTCAATAAAGAGGCTGAGGAAGCATTCAAGAAGACTGTGGAAATGGATAGGCTCATAGACATGCTGAGGGAGGCAACCCCTAAAGAAGTAATAATAAGGATACTTTCAATTTGTTTGTAAATCTTCTTTTCTGTGCTTTACTACCTTTCGGTAATTTGTTCCCAACAATGTTTGATAACAGACAGTGATCGTATAAGTTTTCACTGCTGCTTTATTTTAATTTCTTTTTATTTATTTGCAGAAAAAGAAAAATGGTTCATGATCTAAGATTTTATGCGTTCTCTTGCTTGTTCAGCATTAATGCAAAACAGGACAGTTCATTTGCTCATCCCATCAGGCATTGAGATGGAATTCTTTCTCAATTTACTTGATAAAAGCTATCTAATTTGAGCTCTTTTCATTTTTTAATCAGAAGGCTTCAGCTTCATGTACAAAAATGCAATTTCCTTTCAGCATTCTAAATCCCTATTGGGGAAAAATTTATATGTTAGACAGGATTACAATTGATATGTTATTGTTCACTTAGCACCGCCAACAATGTTGTTGACGTTTCCTCCAAATATTCTTCAAATGACATTGTTGTTCTTTTCTCTGTGAACAGCTCCAGAAACTTGTTGTTGAAAACATCCTCACTTTCAATGAAAGCTTTTGGATACGACTTGCAGCGAGAAGTGATACTTGCAAATCTGAGGATGATAAAGTTTGGTTTTAAATTTTTGGGAATGGTTTTTGGATGTACTTTTTTAGAATCCCTTAATTTTGTAAAAGTTGCCTTGGTTTATTATTGTTTATATGCAGAAAGACTACGAAGAATTGGCTGCATCTGTGATGAGCATAGTGGATTGCTTAGTTCATAAGACCAATGTACCGCTGTCTTTTTACATCCACCATCCATATGACTAAGGTTGTTTGATTTTTATTTGAAGCTTTTGGTAATAACCTTCTTGTTATACAACCTGCTACTCAGGAAAAGATAGAGTCTGCAACTGATGTCCTCAAGGTAATATTAAAACCTGTGGTTGACGAAGTGGAAGAAATTGCCTGGCCTCCCAGAGATCCTCAAGCACTTGTTGGGATGGAAAAAGTTAGTTTTCATTTTTTTTGCTTATAATGAGTGACATTTTGTATTGTATAATGGGTTTCTTGTACAGTTTGGAACTAAGCTATTGTTCTGCACACCAATATATAGTGAGGAGGTCCAAATTACATTAGTTGTGACAATCTACCTTCATTTTGCAAATTATTTGTTTTTCTACAAACACCAGGGCAGGTGCCTCCCTTTCTACAGAAACTCTGCATTTGATATATTTTCATTTTCAATCATAATGATCTGTAATTTGCATGACATGATATACAGGTTCTATTCTCCTTTGGATTTTGTGGCAAAGAATGAGGATAGAAGACTGTATAATTGACTATGATAAGGAGTAACTGACTGATGCAAATATGATTGCCCATATTAAACCCTTTTCTTTCGATTAATCCAACTTTCTAGTTCTCATCATTAGGAAATAAATCAAAGGGAGCAAGAAGGGCAACTGGATGAAGGGTTTCTTGCAGAAGTTAATGCACAATTACGACAAGTGAGTTTGCTGCACTGTTTAAAACAATTTTAAATCATTCGTAGGCACTGTATAGGGCTACTAACTGAATATTTTCCATTATTTACATTACCATTGAACCGTAGGAAATAGTGTAATGTGTTTATTCATTAAAAAAATACTAAGCCCAGGTTATAGTAGTTTGAATAATTTTCTAAAGCTGGCATAATACAGGTTCTTCTCTTTATTTATGATTTATATATCTTTTCTTCTAAATACTGATATATTTGTATTTTTGTATTAGGTATACACTTATTCCATTTCTTCTTTCATGTCATTTACATTACACATGGTCTATTTAATACTCCATGATGTAGCTTGAATATATTGTACAGGCAAAAGAAGATGGAGATAAGCCTGGGCTTGAGGCCATGTTGCAAAAGGTTTTGCAACTTTATGCTTCCAGGGTTCTCTCAAAACGTAGTTATGTGAAGAAAGGTTGACTTCTTATGTTTTGTTACTTTATGTCTCCTTGCTGAAGTTTTATGTCCAAATGCTTCAATAGGTTTTTTGTGGAACCATGATGATATTTGTCATGTATGGTTTCTTACGAATAATGATGCTTAGAGGATTACGCCAGCC
>JANHAO010009065.1:0-18697 GCA_026873985.1 Saraca asoca
ATAAAATTGTGTAAAGACCTTGTATATTTTCTTTTTTCTTTGGTAAATAAACATGAATGAATATAGGATTATGGAGTTTTTTTCCGTTTTATTTTTTTTCGACCATGAGACCTTTATTTCTTTAAAAAAATAATATAACATAAAAAATTTAAATAAATATAGTATATTTCTAAGTAAAGGGTATTTTTATCAAAATGATTAATTTTTATCCTATCCAGTGTTAGACAATATATAACCAAACATAGTATAATATTATGTTATACAATAAAATATCTTATACAGTGTCATACCAAATACTGTATAGTATAAAAATTTTATCAGGCCTTATACTATCAGGCCTTATCCTATCAGGCTTTATCCTATCAGGTTTTATCCAATACAGCGTACCAAACGGGCCCTTAGCTACTTCCGACGTGGCTCTGCCACTGAATGATACTTAATTAATTTCTATTAAACTTCAAAAAAACTTCTTTTTATGCACAATTAACATTTGTTTTTATCTTTATATTCTATCACTTTTTTAATTAGTTGTCATTTTTCACTTTATTATTTTTTGTGTGATTTGTATACTTATATTGTCATTAAATCTTTTACAAATTTGTAAAAAAATTATTAAATTACTAAATATTTAAAATGGTTTGAAGTATATCTATAGTATTAAGAAAGACAAAAATATAGTAATTAATTTTTAAAATTTTAAATGTAAAAAACATATTCAAATTATAGATTAAAATATTTCAATATACTTGGTTACAATAAAATAAAGAGAAAGATATTTTGACATTCTTTGTATTTTAATGAAATTATGCAAACCTCCTATCTATTTCAAAATATATTTAGACTTCTCTTGAAATATAAAAAAAATGGGACGCTTAAATCTAAATTTGAATTTTTATTGATAAATGGTAAGAAAAAATAATTATGTAGTTTAAATTTAACAATATAAGATATTTGAAGTATTTTATGGTCAAATATATACTTTGATAAAGTTCAAATAACTAAAACATGACTGATGAAAAAATTTAATTTTGATGTAAATATAATTTTTTTTAGCCATTTGAGCTTAATTAAAGCATATATTAATCACAAAATATTTAGAATATCTTATATTATTTGATTTGAATTTATAATCATCTTTTCTCATTATTTTATTGATAAAAAATTTAAATTTAATTTTAAGTGTCTACATAGGTTTCAAAATAAAAAGGGATGTTCAAGTATTTTCATTAATATTCAAAGGAGGCTAAAGTATTTTCTCTAAATTAAAATTATAAAAAATTTAATATAAATATATAAATTAATAAGATATATACAAATGGATAATTGATTTGATTTGATTTTTTTTTTCAATTTTGAGTATGAAAAATGAATACAAATATGTGTTATTCCTTACATAAAGATGAGAAAAAAAAACTTAATAATTATAATTATTGAGATTTATACAAATTATATTTTGGATAAAGTGAATGGATTTAAAAAAAATTATAATTAGTAAGATTTATACAAATTATAAAAATATGTATAATTATATCAATAGCACTATAATTTTAATTTTAATTTATATAATATTAAAGTAAGATTGTTACAAGTGAATGGATTTTCTTTTTTTTTTTCTTTTACAATGGAATTAATAATATCTTATATATAAGGATATCATGATACTTCATCTAGGTTAAGTAATTTTTTGAATATTTAATTAAGTTTATATCAATATTATAAAGTGGTTTTTTATAAAGAAAAAATAATAATTTTATTTTATAATATAAATTTATTCAATACAAAAGAAAATACCAAACTCTATCCAGTTAAACTTCAATAATATGAAAATGTATAAGTATTTCAAAATTGTGGTGTCTTATCCTTCCTCAAATAAACATTCCACAGACATCCTCTCATTGAGGCTTTGGTGGATAATTCTATTACTGTGCAATTTTGATTCTATTAAGTAAGGTGCCATTAATAAATGGGGTTCACTTTCTCTCGTGATCACAATGGTTTGACAATCCCACGCTTTATTATTTCTTTGGTTTGTAGAACCAGTTGTGCATAGATCTTTTCTGATTTCTCCTAGACTTTATTATTTCTTAATTAATCAATTGAATGTGAATAAAAAAAAAAGATAAATATAAGTAACAATAAATAATGAGAACAAAATAAAAGTTGGTAATTATCAATAAATAATTAATATTCATGCAATCATAATAAAAAAATTAGATCGTGATATCTTAGTGCCTTGGACACTTATGCAAACGCCTTTCACAACACTACTTGTTACACACAAAATTAGTATATACTTGCAACCTTTTATGAAAAATTACAAAATTTTATATTAAAAATTATAACTTTTATGTTAAATTTTAATAAAAATTTACAAAATTTTTAAATACCTATCGTAGTATTACATAGAAATTTAAATGTAAAATTTCTTGTAAATTAATCATTTCTTTCACCACTAATATTTTCTATTTTTTTTCCTCATAATCTTGATTCTACAAGTAGCACCACTCTTGGATATGTTTATTACATGTTACGTGTTGTTTATGGCAACTGAAGATGTCTCACCATGCTTGATATGTTTATAACTTCATAATCAGCTTTAAGGTGCTTTTGGAAGTTAGCTCATGTTTACACTAGATCCCAAGAGATACACATATTCTGATAGAGTTGGGAGGTCAAAACAGGGTGAATTGAATTCAAAAACTTTTCAAGATAATAGTGCAAAAATAATTTCTTCACATAAAATTCTCTCTTCAAGAAATGTTTAAGTTTGATCAAATTAAAAAGAGTAAAGCTAATTAGTATTAGTCAACTAAATATGTTTATAATATAAACATATAAAGAAACATAAAAGGAAGTAAGGGAGAGATAACATGACAAAATCGTCTTTATAGGAAAATTTGAGACTACTTGATTTGTAAGGCATGATTTTTTTTTTTTGTACTTCTAATATCTTTTATTGGGTTGGACTAAGTGTGTGTTTAACACACAATAAAAGTTAATTTTCAACTTTTTAACTTGGTCAAATAACTATTTTTCATATTTTAGAAGTCTTTAGTGTCTTAACTATTTTGGGGAAAAAATTATTCTTTTAAGAAGTTACTCCAAGTAGTATATAACTTATTAGAATAAAGTATTCAATAATTTTTTCTAATTTATTTCTCTTCTTTTGATTAATTGATAGTTGTGTCCTAATTAATTAAAACCCCCCTTTTTTTTTCTCAACATCCTCATCTTACACCTATTTCCCTCAATTTGCCGCTTCTTTCAATGGTTTTTTTTCCCACAAAGTCAAAGGAGTACAAAAAAACTAAAACATTATTTTATATTTATCGTATACTTATTGATTTAACATAAATAAATAAAAATAAGTAAGTAAACATATATATGATATCATAAATTGTAATGAATTAAATTTTAGATAATTTTATTCTTATTTTGAATATTTTGATTGTATAAATATACTTTGGTCACAAAATAAATATAAATTAATTTATTTTATATATCTATTGATATTAAAATGTTATTTTCTGTTATTTATATTTATCAGTTAATTCAATAGTTAATTTTATCAAATACTTCAAATATAATTAGTTAACGTATCAACTTTTAACTAATAGCTAATAGCTAGTAAAATAGCCAACAGTTAGCTTACCAGTTATTAGCTATTTGTGTCAAGCTGAATTTAAGCCTATGTTAATTTGAACCTATAGATAAGGCCATAGATGCAATCATATAAGCTTCTTTCACAAGTAAATTAACCAAGGGATTTGCAAGTTAAGCCTATTTCAATTTAACCTTATTTACAATTGATATAATCTAAAATAGCCTGTGGTTTTCTATCTACTTAAGTCAATCAATCAGGTGTAGTTGATGAAGTGGTTGCAGCTGGTTAGGCCCAAACCAATCGACTGAATGCATTAGGTCGATTGACCTATACGTAAGAGTTAGTTAAAGGAGAGTTTAACGAACCAACTAGCTAAGCATTGCATGGAAAAAGACGTGACTTAAACATGTGTGAACAATATGATCATCATAACTATCTAGCAGGAATCTTACTCATGTTACCAATATGCTGGAGATGCGTGGTGACACTTCATTCATCTAAGAGTACATTAGTTGGCATGTTCGACACTTATATATACTAGCAAGTATCCCTTTTTCATATCATCTTTACTACACTATTGAAACTCTACTAAAATACTGACTTAATCATTGGAGCATGCTTGACGGACCATTTCTATTGTGTGAAAATGACTTTGTTGTGTTTGCAGGTCAATTTTTAGGTGTCTCCTTGCTTCACTAATCAACCTCACTACCCAAAGAGTTTCAACAATTTTAATCCATCTAATATATTGTTATGGACATTTTCTAGTGCTGTGCAAAATGGGCTGGCAAAGGCCTAGCAGCAAATGAGGAAAGTTCAACTTGCTCCAAAGTTGAGATCGCTCAAAGGCACTAGATCGCCAGCTACAAGCTTAGAGTATGGAATGAGGTAGAAGCCCTAGCTCATAAAGAGAAAAGCCCTAGCTCACATAGTTCGCCTTGCATAAACTTGATCTCATTGATCGAAGGCCAGCAGTAACCCCAAATCAAAATTCCTAGTTCACAGAACGCGACGTCTTGCCCAGCTAAGGGCTTACTGTGGGTGGACCTGAAGCAGACACCCATTCAGACTTGACTTGTTGGTCTAGTTTGCAAGAAGCGGCTAGCAAGGGCCCACATGCAAAAAGCAATATGTAGAAGTTAATTTGTAGAAGTTATACTTGTCACATACATTTATTATGTGATGTAACAAAAATATAACTTGTGTAATTACATTTGTAACCTCCTAGCCTCTATAAGTAGGAGGGGGATCATTGTAAGGGGGTCGAGAGAACACATACTGAAACTCTATAGAAATTTTATCACATCAATAAAATATTATCATGGACGTAGAGACCAGTGCTGCCTGGTTTTAGCTGAACCACATTAAAAATCTTCTCGTTTTGACCTGGTTCTTCCTCTTTCTCCTTGCTTTTGTTGTTTCCTTGCTTGTCTCAGCTTGAACGTAGCTTGGGGATTAACTGAGATTTGAGGCTAACCAAATTTCATCGTCAACATCTTGGCGCTAGAGGAAGGGCCCATCTGCTTCCCGATTATCTTTTTTGTTCAGCAACAATGGCTAGAGGAAGAACTACCAGAAGCTTAAACACTTTGGTTGATCAGCCAGCAGATGCTCTCACTTCTACCATCGCTGCTTGTTTGCCCCCTAAAACTTATTGCCAGCCTACTGCTGCTCTCGAAATTGATGAGTTGTAGACAAGTCATCAACTCCAGCAAATGTTAGAGAATATGGTAAGAGAGTTAGCAAACATGATTAAAGTGCTGATGTAAGCACAAGCCCTGGGCGCGTAAAAACAAGCCAAGATCACTATGCAACTTCAGCAACTATGTGAGAGAGCCTAGAAGGAAAAGTCGATCAAGCAGACACATTAGCGCTCTGACTCAGTTAACTCCATCGATTAGCAAACAAGATCAGGAGCCAGCCAAACACACGAGAATCGCGATAGTCAATGACCTGGGAGCTCGCATCAAGTCGAGAGTTCAAACAAGTTTAGCCAGGGAAATACTTTTGGTTGATTCCTCCGTGACTCAGAGATAAAAAGAATTGTTCAAGAGGATAAAATGACTAGAGGAATGCCCTTGAGCTCAAGATGATCAAGCTCGCGACGAGGGTAGCTCATTATTCTCTAAAGAAATTGAAGCACAACCTCTCCCTCACAAATTTAAAGTTCCCATGATTTTGTGGTATGATGGGAACAATGAGCCATGCGACCACCTGGACACATTTAATGTCCAGATAGACCTTCAGACAACTAATCCTCTGGTTAAATGCCGTGTCTTCCTAGCTATATTAGGAGGCATGCCTTGAGCATGGTTCAGAAGCCTTCTAGCTTGCAATGTTACTAGCTAGGAAGAGTGCCAGGAGAAATTTATTAACCAATACTGAGCTTTGAAAAGGTAGCTTGCACCTCCTTGCCATTTCATGATGATTTTTCAGCGTAAGCACAAGCCGTTGAAGGATTACATTATTAGGTTCAAGCATGAGGCCAATTCAATAGAGAATCCCTTAAAGGAAAATATCTTGACAACAATCTCAGCGGGACTTTGCAAAGATGAAAAGTTGTATAAAAGCCTGTACAAGTCCCTAGTAAGAGATTTAGCTAAATTTTATGAATAAGCTATCAAACAAATTAGTTGGGATGAAACCTTTGGCATAAAGTCCAAGCAAAGGACAAGATGAATAGCTCCACTCAAAGAAAAAAGAGGAGCAATGATAGTCAAAAGGTTTACTCCAATATCCAGCTCGTGAAAAAAGTGAGAACTGAGCGGCCTTGGCACCAAGGTCACCATGAAAGCTATAACGTCTTATCTGAGACACAAGATAAGATCTTCACCACAAATAAATAGGGAAGATTTTAGGAAACCCAAAGTTTTGAGGGCCCCCAACAAGTTCAGAGACATGAGCAAGTTCTACACTTATCACAATGAGGTCGGGCATTAACACCTCAAAATTTTAAGCACTTAAGGATGCCATAGAGGACCCCATCAAGAGAGGTTGCTTACAAGATTACGCAGTCTGACCCTCTGAGTAACAGCCTTAGTAACCTCAGTGGATCGTTGATCATGAATCGAGTCATTTGGTTAGGACCATATTTTAATGCTATAATGTTGCTTAGAGGCTAATAAAGCCCTTCAAATCTTTCTATTTGCTAATTTTTAGCAAAGTGTTGTACAAGAAGAGAGTTATTCTGTGTTGACAAAATTAAACTTAACTTCACTACTAGCTTGTTAGCTAAGTCATGGTGGCACCAAAATAAACTCATCCCAACTAGAGCTATAAGCTCGTTGAGGCATAGAGGTGCTAAAATAAACTCATTTCCTACCTGAGCAACAAGATTGCTAGTAGAGCCATTTATATCTTGCCTACGCAACAAAATTGCTATTTCACTAAGTGACAAGATTACTGTTTCACTGAGCAACAGGATTACTATTTCACTGAGCAATGAGATTGCTATAGAACTAAGCAATAGGATTGCTGTTTCACTAAGCAATGAAACTGCTGTGGATCTGAGCAATGAGATTGCTATTCCACTGAGCAGTGAGATTACTGTGAGACTGAGTAACAAGATTGTTGTTCCACTGAGCAACGAGATTGCTATGAGATTGAGCAATGAGATTACTGTTTCACTGAACTGCAAGACTGCTAGCAAGGTCAAACTCATTCCACCTACTGAGCAACAAGATTGTTGTGGCACGGCTCGCAAAGCATAGCTCGCATAAAACCTATTGCTTGTAGCTCTCATGTGACTTACTCCTAGGTGCAACTCTCATGTGACCTACTTATACACTACTTATCACTGAGGCACTTTGATACTCAGATTCATTCACAAATGTGACTAATTGGTCACCTAAACATCTTATTTTACTATGATTTGTAGGAATCTATGTTATCATCTATGATATGTAGAATACACAGCTCAACATGCAAGAATCATGAAGAAAAGTTCATTCATTAAAGCCTCACTTAACGAGGTAAATTTATATCAAGAGATTCAAAGTATAAATCAGAACAAGCCTATGGCTATTACATTCTGGAAATAACACTGGTTCCTTAGAGATGAACCCCAACCAGTAGGAGGACCAACGAGCGTGCTTGAACCTCAATCTTCTTCTTGCCATCCTCTTTAGCCAAAAGCTCCTTTCCAGCTCTCTGCCTAGCACTAAAAATTCAATAGAGGCAAAGAAACACAGTTGGAATGTTTGAACCCCATGGCACAGCTGTGAGGAAGTAATCCAAGATCTGTGCAAGATCTCTCAGAATCCTCAAAGAAGGATTGTGCATAAAGACTTTCTATGCAACAAACTATACACACCTTTTTAGAAAGGCAGACCACTGGAAGCATAGGGGCTTATCTAAGGCATCCATAAGGTCAATCAATGAAGAAGGAAGAAGGACTTCTCATGCCTTAAATAGACCAGCTTGGTCTCACCGAAGAGTCCAAAAGAAATCCAACTGTTCTTAATTAAATGCCTTGGAAGAAAAAGAGGCTGACACGCCCATGGCTACGAGACATGTATAATAAGAAGTATGGCCTGGAGCAAATGAAATGACAAGTTGAATTTAAAGATTTTGACTGCACAACAATCCACAAATGAAGCCTTTGCCAGTAAATTGCAACTCCTAGCCCGTGAAACAAGCTGAGAGTTAGGGGGCTAATGTTATGGGTATTTTCTGGTATTGTACAAAATGGGCTGGGAAAAGCCTAGTAGTAGATGAGTCTAAATGAGGAAAGTCCAACTTGCCCTAAAGTTGAGATAGCTCAAGGGCACCAGATCACCAGTTACAAGCTTAGAGCACGGAATGAGGTAGAAGCCTAACTCGTTAAGAGAAAAGCCCTGGGTCACATAATTTGCCTTGCGTGAGCTCAATTTCATTGACCAAAGGCTAGCAGCAACTCCAGATCATAAGTCCTAGTTCCTGGGATACAACGTCTTGCCCAGCTAAGGGCTCGCTATGGGTGGACCTGAAGTAGGCACCCATTCAGACTTAACTTGTGAGGCTAGTCTGTAAGAAGCAGCCAACAAGGGCCCAAGCATAGAAAGCAGTCTGTAGAAGCCAATTTGTAGAAGCCATATTTGTCATATACATTTATTATTTAATGTAACATAAATGCAACTTGTGTAATTATATTTGTAACCTCCTAGTCTCTATAAGTAGGAGGGGGGAGATCATTGTAAGGGGCTCAGGAGAACACATACTAAAATTTTGTAGAAATTTTATCAGATCAATAAAATATTACCATGGATATAGGGACCAGCGCTACCTGATTTTAGTCGAACCATGTTAAAAATCTTCTGGTTTTGACTTGGTTCTTCCTCCTTCTCCCTACTTTAGTTATTTCTTGCTTATCTCGACCGGAATGTAGCTTTGGGGCTTATCAAATTTCATCGTCAACATATATAAATTGATCACATTTGATGCCTTTAAAATGAAATATTCTATTTTAGTCCAATTAATTTATAAATTGGATCAAATTAACCCCAACTCAGTAACTTCTATCAAATTTAAGATAAAAAAATCCTAATTGACATACAAACTCTAATAGGATTCTAAGTTAACAATCATTAGGAGGAAAATTAGTAAAACTAACCTTATCATATGAAAAAACACACAATCACATAATTCATCTAAGACAAGAAAACATTTTGATTTAACTATTAACAATATATGACTAACTAGTTTTCCTTCTAGTGATTATTAACTTAGAGCTTGTTAGAGGTTTGTGTGCCAATTAAAATTTTTAATCTTTAATTTAATTAAAATTATTAATGTGAATCAAATGTGATCCAATTTATATATTAAAGGAATCAAAATAGAATATAATATTTAAAGGAAATCAAATACGATCAATTTATATATATATATATATATATTAAAGAGACTAAAATTATAATTAAATCTTAATTTAAAACTATAGGTAATTCCATATATGTAATCACGTAGACTACCCTTGCAACTAAAGTTATCATCAAAATAATATAATATTAAATATTTGTTTCAAAAGTATTTGAGAACACATGAAAAAAATCATTTCAGTTTTGAGTGGGAAGTGTGATGGCCATTAGAGACTTTTGAGCTTTATGATTTAATCAAGATACTCTACGAACTTTTTGTATGAAAACATTTATCAATTAAATTTTAAATTAAATAAATTGAATCAGCCCAATTGGTCCCTCATATTCCTGCCATCATGAAAAACGAAAGGACCATCTTGAAGTATTGCTGCCTTCCTAGCATGCCTTATAATATAATTTGCTCCTTCAAAATTCTTGTTTTTGAAATTTTCTGCAAGGTCCAGCTTACAAAAGATTGATGTTATTAAAAGCACACATGATCTTACAAACGACCAAGGACAAACAATTTTCTTTGAGTAATTGCCATGCTCATTTATTTTCTCTTAAATAATTATTTGTATATAATTTGAATTAGTTTAATTTATATTTATTGATCCACCATTTACATAGAGAGTTTCTCAGTTCTGCACCAAGTACATTTATCATTTTTCTTTCTTTTTAAGCAATTCACGATGCAATTAAATGATAGTATGTAATACAAATTTACCTTGTTATTGCTCGCTAGATGCAAATATGAGTCTTCCTTTAATTTTGGGCTATATATTTGATTCTACAAAGCATAATTAAAAGAAAAGGGAAGAGGGATGAAATAGCATGATATTGAAGTGTTTAAGCTTTAGCGTTGATTCTTTTCTTGGATAGTTGTATTCATTGAATTGCTTAATATTTTATCAGTATAAGTACTCTTAGATGCCATCCTTGAAAAATATGGGCAATGTGTTCAAACACGAAGCAATTGAAAAACCAAACAGATCAATTTTAAGTAGTTGTTTTATAGACCAGCATTGAAAAATAATAATACTTATGTAAGGGGCTTAAATTTTATAATCATAATTCTTAAATAAGTTACACATTTCTATATAAGCCATCATTAATGTTGAAATATGTGATTCCAATATTATACATTCTCTTATTTATTTTTTTTTTTATGGTTTCTTTATCTTCCCCATTAAAGGAGAATAAAGCTAAGAAATGCACTTACGTTTATAAATTGAAAATGAAGTCTACATATTCAATAAAAATGTTGAAAAAAGATGAAAATATTGATGGATAGAAGGGTTAATCAAAAATAAATAAATAAAAGGAATCATGTGAGTTGTTTAGCAAATAAATTATTTTTTTATATTGTAAAAAGGTATAATAATGATTGAAACTCTCCTTTCGAGAATGATTAACCAATAGAATGGCAAATGGTTGCTAAATGACCTGTACATACAGCAAAGTCAATTGTATATGACAGAAGGGGTCTGCTGAACACGCTTTGATGATCAAGTTAGTAATATTGTAGAATTTCAATAAGTGTAATAATGAAATATTTGAAGAAGGGATATTTGTTGATATATATAGGTGTCGAGTGTGCCAATTGTTATGCTCTTAAACGTATAATATATGATCACATGTTTTCAACATATTAGTGGCATAAGCAAGATTCTCGCTAGGCGATTATAGCAGTCATATTATTTGTGTATACTTGAGCCACGCTTTTTGTCATGTGTTGGTTAGATAGTTAATCCACTAAGTTTTTATTTAGCCAACTTCTACACTTAAGCTGGTCGATTGGATGTTATGGATCGATTAATTTTGGGTCTAACCTTGTTCCTATTGCAGCCATTTCTTCAACTAGTCTTGATTTAGGTTGATCGTCTTATGACTAGTGGTTACTTTAAGCTATGTCAATAATAATAACAACAACAACAACTCCTATCATGGAGAAGATTTTGGTCCATAAATAAAGTCACACCCCTCTTTTAAGTTTTTTTTTATTTTTTTATTATGAAAGATTTAAGAGTAGGATAAGTTACTAAAGTCAAGATATGTCATTGGTTTTTTGAAAACTTACAATGATACTTACAATATATTAAGAAACGTCTTGGTTTCCTTTATGGGTTATTATATTATTTTGTCAAGGTGGCAAAACTCTCTTCCTCCCCCTCTCTTTATATATATATATATATATATATATAATGAGACTACTACTTTTATATAAGAGTAAGAGGAATTAATTATGGCTAGTCTAATCATGTTATTGGCTTCTTGACAGCTTAGTACTTATAAATCGCTTAATTTTTTGAGATTATTAGCAATGAAATTTGAACATAAAACATGGATGGTTAAAGACAACAAACTTTACCAACTAGACAAGTTCTCTTTTGCATGTAAAAGTATGGTCCAACAATTCTCATAGCTGTCTGATTGCATTGATTATTAGGATTAAGACATAGTGTCATATGACATTTTTAAGTGATTATGTGACCTTTCAATATATTTTAATCTGTTGACGGTAAAATCCTATCCACTTGTAAAGTTTAATGAAAAATCCAAACTACAAGTTATGAGTGCAAATATGAACAAGAAGAAGATAGGGAGAAAGGAAGAACAATGGACACCAGAAGCTTTTTAACATGGTTTGGCTAAAGTCAATGTGACTCATACGTCCATGGTGGTTTATATTTGCTTTTGTGTGATGGTTTCTCTATGTAGTTTAGTATAGTAATATTACATAAGCTCTTTCACTATTCTGACAGAGTTTCTACATGTGCTTTTTACTATCTCTGTTACAATGATTTTTCTTCCTATTTATAGAGGTAGCAAAGGTTACAAGTATAATTTGATAATTGTAAATATGTCTATTCCACCGTATTGGCCAATAAATGCTTGGCATTTCACTATCGGACTGTTGGGGGCTGATATGTTAGTTTTAGGGGCTAACTTATTGATTAGGAATATATGCTTCTGATTGCTGATTGGACTATGGAGTTTTGGGCCCACGGTCATGTTGTTTAGTTGGCATTCTAGGCTCGCGTCGGGCGACCTGCTGGTTGTAGAAGTTGGTCTTGTTCCTTAGTTCAACCAAGATGAGTCTTCTGGAGGATGGCTGGGGTAGGATGTTTCAACCAGCGAGCCAAGACCCATCCTCAACAAGCTAGGATTATGCCTTATCTTGGTCTTATCTTGCATCTGAGCTTACATCTAATGAGTTAGCGCCTCTATCGAGTAACCCTAATTTTGAATGATCTGGGCCTTTTCTGGTTAGACTTATCTTTTGTTGGGCCTTTGCCAGCCTATTTTATGTTGTTATAAAAATACTCATAATATTAGCCCCTAAACTCTCAGTTCGCTTTACGGACTAAGAGTTACAGTTTACTAGCAAAGTCTTTACTTGCAGTTAACAATGTTATCAAGTCTTTGCTTACAGTCTACCATGTTATCATATCAGGTTTCAGCCTTATCACTTTATTTGCATAAGGCCATACCTCTTACTGTGCATGTTTCATAGTCATTGGTGTGATAGCCTTATTTTCTTTAGACCGTTTGATCAAGAATAGCTGGATAACCTCTAGGTTCTTTGGTAAGGCCATACTAGTCTATTTAAAGTGTGGAAACCTTCTTCCTTCTTCACAGAAAGACTAAATGGGTGTATTAGTTGAGCCTCCTATGTTCTTGATGATTTGAGTTTTTGGTAGGCCATTACAAGGTGTGTATGACCTACTACGACAATCCCTCTCTGAGGACTTTGGAAAGTTTTGTTACTAGGAGCCCTCATGAACAATTCCTCTTTGAGAATCCCAGGAAATTTTGTTACATTCTGCCATAGCTTCCTTATGGTTGCACTGAATAATGTAGCTATTTCACCCCTATTTTTTGGTTTCCTTGCATGGTGAGTTAGCTACCTGGCGCCACCAATCGCCCAGGAGTTGCGAGGTCAAGGAAGGAGCTTTTTGCTTGGAAGAAGGATAAGAAGAAGAAGAAGTTGGAGCTGCACGACCTGTTCATGGAGTTTAGCTCTTAAAAGCCAGTTCCTCTTGACTGTTATGGCCATAGGCTTGTTGGAACTTGGCTCTTCCTCAGTCAGCTATAGGCTTACTTTAATTTGTACCCTTGAATCTTCATGTAAATTTATCTCGTTGAAACAAGTTTTATGATGAATAAACTTTTCTTTATTCTTTTTTTTTCCAAGCACACTATATTGATCATTTAGTAACTTATAGTTAGTAACATGAATAAGTTCTTGCAAATCATAACTTGATAAGTGTTAGATGAAAAGAATGTTCGATAGGTCAATCAACCTCAAATAACATTAATTGAATTAAAATGAATGGACTTCAACCAACAAATCATGACTTAAAGGATATATGCCACGTTGGATGACCAATTGGTCACATTAGCCTATCTTAATTAACAACAAATTCAAGCACCAGAGTGCCTCTATTGGTGATAAATTCAAGCATTGGAGTGCTTGACCTGGTAATAAATTTGAGCACCAGACTGCTTAAGTGCCTAAATTAGCCCAAGATTGAATGCCCAGGTAGGTCGCACAGGCCCAGCTGGCACAACTTCGATGTAGTATGGGCTGGTAAGTCACATAGATGTGTCTTAGTCTGTACAAGATTTTGGTGCCCATGTAGGTCGCACAGATATCCTTAACTAGTATAACTTGGATGTGGAGTCTTGGTAGGTTGCACAGATGCTCCTTAGTTTGCACAAGATTTACTACCTAGGTAGGTTGCACGGATATGCCTCAGCTAGCATAACTTGGATGCGGAGTCTTGGTAGGTCACATGGATGCACCTTAGTCTGCATAACATTTTGGTGCTCAGGTAGGTTGCACGGATGTGCCCCAGTTGGCACAACTTGGATGCGGTATGGGCTGGTAGGTCACAGGGATACACCTTAGTCCATACAAGATTTTGATGCCTAAGTAGGTCACACAAATACACCTCAGCTAGCACAACTTGGATGCAGAGTCTTGGTAGGTCACATGGATGCACCTTAGTCCACACAAGATTTTGTTGCCTAGAAAGGTTGTATGAATGGGCCTCAGCTAGCATAACTTGGATATGGAGTGAATCGGGAGCTGCAGTCCGTTGTTGCAATTTGTGATCTTGGGGGCCACTTAACGTACTTTCACTCATTGTCTGCGACCCTTGGGTTTCTGCCACTATCTCGTGTAATCATTTCTGCCTCGGTAAGTGTCTCTACCAAGCTAGTGACAACTCATAATTGGCGTTCTGTAAGCTATTGGATTATAGGTATTTGATAGGTCCTCAAATCTAATGATAGGACTTTTTCTTTCCCTATTTCATTTATCATTTGAAATTTGGAGCTCCCAGACTCTTTTTTTTCATCCTTTCTATCAAGGCTTCATCTATTCCTCGCCATTTGCCATTATTAGTGTTGTCCTTGCTCACTATGCTCATGATTCAAATTTTGTCCTCTGAAAACCAGCTTTGCGCATGTCTCAGATCTTCTCCTCCGACTAAAGCGGTGAGTTTTCTTTCTTCAATTTGTGGTTTCTAGATATTGTTGCCTTGTGATCTGTACAAGACTTCCTTGCCTGTGGTTGAAAAATCTGAATGCTGGATGAAGCTCTTTGCCTGTGCTTTTTCTTTTGTCTAGTCTAGTTCTCCTATTTGATTCATTTGTAGACTCTAGGGTTGTCGATTGTCATTTCAAGTTCTTTACCAGTTTTCTAGGTTTTAGCAGCCCAATGGTAGAATCCCCATGTCCCCTAGAGTCTAGGTCTTAGGTGTGGTGACCAGAGGTGTCTATGACTTACCATGTAGGAAGCTATTAGCCTTAGCTTTTAGACATAGTATGCTTTTTATGACCTAATCATTCCTTTTTCTTATATAGGTGGTAGATCATAAATGCCGGTGGCACTAAATAGGGAGTGGTAATGATGAGCTTGACTCTCCAGCTCGGAGTGTGGATCTGATTTGGTCCATAGGAGAAGCAACTTTGAGGAGTGGTAAAGTCATTGGAGAATTCAGTAGTTGTCTAAACCCTGTCAAAGGCTAAGAGGATCACTTGGTGTTCAGTCATCATGTCTCGACCATAAACTTGAACGAGCTCTAGGGCATGGTTCATGGATGTCGCATCATGTCACCCTCTCTGAGTGATCACACAGCCTATCCATCTTAAGGCTTTGTTGCATCAGCCCCCAGCATCTTAGTGTTGAGTTTAGGTTCTTAGTGCATCCTTATATTGTCGATCTCTTAAATAAGCTAAAACTTTGTCCCATCTAGCTCACCCCGAACTCCTATTCCCAGCTCATTTCCTTAGCACTTGTGTATCTAAGGAATAACCTTCCCCCACCATCTACTAGAGCTCTCTGCTATCTTTATAGTATTAGGATTACAGGTTTGTAGAAGGGGATTTACTACCTTTCAGCTAGGCAAATTAAGCATAGAAAAAATTTTGCCATAGGGTGACACCAAAGACAAATCCAATGTGGGGAATTACAATACCCGTTGGTTTTACGTCTCCTATTCATCCCTATGATACCTTAACAATTTTGTTTTTGTTGTTACTCCTGCTGAGTGAACTATAGATTTACGAGCTTCATAAGTTTTTATATTTGTTTTTCTGGTTCTAATACTTTTTTACTTTTTATAGATAAGGTCGGTAAGAAATTGACTCTTGAGGCTTAGGAGCTCAGGGTCTTGGATCAATTTGCTACTTCAGATGATCACCAGAATGACTTTTGATTCGATGAGACTTTTTTGTGCGTGCACAAGCTCATTTCAGCTCTAGGTACTAAGCTTACTAAAGAAATAAGAGCTTGTCACATTAAGGATATTGGCCTAACGAACTTTGAAGACTTCGAGGATGTAATGAAGTTTATCCTCTAAAAGCCACCACCCAATGTCTCTCCATCGACCTCATCAGCTCCTGATGTTGACGAAAACAAGTCAGCCCTCGACCTTGGTAGTTGCACCCTTGTAGGAGTTGGCTCCTACTCTGCATCCTAAGATGGTTATTGCAGTTAAGGTCACATCCCTTTCTAAGCCCTATGCCAAAAAGTAGAAGAAGGGCAAAGGGAATAATGTTGCTACCCCTTGAAAGCAGATGGTGCCAGAAGTTGAGGTCAAGAAACACCCTATCGAGCTTGGCCTGAAGATAGAGGAGTATTTGGATTGCCTCTTAGAGAACATTAATGTGATCTTAGGGCCTCACAGTAAAGCCAAGGTATTGGAGTTGGAGGACTTCTCAGCCAAGGATTTGGTAAGCTATGTGTCTCATCTTAGTCTACTGGTAAGTAGAATCTTTTTACCCTAGTCCTTCTACTTTCTTCATAATCTAACTTGACTATCTAGTTCCTTAAAACTTGCTGACAATGATGAAGCTGAACAAGACACTTCAAGCCTAGGATGGGGAGAAAGTAAGTCTTATGGATGATCTGGCTACCGTCACCACTAAGATGTTAGAGTTGAGGGAAAAGGCTAAGGACACTGAAGTCACTCTATCTTGAGAAGTGGCAAACCACGAGGCTATCACATTGGACCTCGACAGGGTAGTCAATAATCTAGTAGAAGCAAGGATCGATTTGGACTTAGCTATTTATTGGGTCGAATTGGCATGAAGTGAGCTGAGATAGTGGAGTAGCAAGCTGAAGCAGCGGAGTAGTGAGCTGAGATTACTATGAAAGAGATTGAAATGGCCAAGAAAGAAGTTCCTCTTAGGAAGGAGGAGGTCACAAAGGTCAAAGCAAAGATAAACTTGTTAGTTATGGAAGCAACAAAGAAGGTAGAGTCTGAAACTAAATTTTCCTTCTTCTACACCCTGTAGAAGTGACATCCGGAGATAGACTTCTCATTTTTCGGCAAGAAGGCCCTTGAGTCTATTGAATGCTTCAAGAAGACTGCTAAGGCTAGATCTTCCAAGAAGGGTGCAAAGCCCGCAACTAAGGCTCCTCCCTCTAAGGGTGCCATCCAAAGAGAGAGTAACTTACAGGTCATGAAAGCTATAGGAGATCAAGTGATGGGTGACCCTATAGCTTTTCCTACCGACCTTTTGCCTCAAGAAGGCCCTGCTTTTGAAAATCCAAGCTCTTAGGCCACATCTTTTTGTGATTTTGAATTCTCCCTTTTTGAACTTTGTATCAATTTTTGGACTTTGTACAAATTTACTGCATTAAATGAACTTAGGCTTTGCATTGAATGAACTTCTACAATATTCTTACTTGTTTTCCTTTAGTCCCATGATTGATTACTCCATATGCATGACTTGGTAATTTTTTTGCAAAAATGAACACCTAATGGGTAGTGTTTCAACTAAAATTCTTCGTCTGATACATTGCTTGCTTCTTATGCAAGACTTTATTGAGATTTTATTCAAAAACAATCAAATATAGAAAGAATTCAAGGAAACACTCAAGTGTTTTCACTAATTTTCTAAATAATTTAGAAAATTCAAGTCTCTACTGATAGTATGGGTGGAGATGTTTAGCATTCCAAGCTCAAGGGCATTCTATTCTATCCATGTCCGCCAAATGATAAGCCTTATTGTCGATGACTTTCTTAATGAGGTACGGGCCCTCCTAGTTCGGTCTTAAGGTCCCTTCATTGGCCTTGGGAGCTCCAAGGAGAATGAGGTATAGAACAAGATCACCAAGTTTGTAGTTTCGAGCTTGAACCTGTCGGTTGTAGTATCTTGTGACTGTTGTTAGTAGGCCGTGGCTCTAAGGCGAGCACTTTCCCTTGTCTCTTCTATGAGATCTAGATTTGCGGTGAGTAGTTGGTCATTGTTTTCTAGATTAAAAGTGATTCTTCGTTGTGATTCCACTTGAAGTTTTGCTACGATCATTGCCTCGGATCCATATATCGTCAAGAAGGGAGTTTCTCTTGTGGTGCTATAGATTATGGTTCTATAAGCCCATAGCACTTTTAGGAGCTCGTTTTCCTATGCTCCCTTCTTGGCCTTTAACTTTGTCTTCAAAATATGTTTGATGATCTTGTTGATGACTTTGACTTGTTCATTGGCCCGTGAATGGTCTATAGTTGAGAAACTTTTCATGATCTTGAGATCATTACAGAACTTGATGAACTGCTCGCTATTGAATTGAGTCCCATAATTAGTTACAATCTATTAGAGGACTCCAAATCTACAAATGATGTTACTCTATACAAACTTCTTGATCTTTGTAGAAGAAATCTGTAACACCCGAAATAGTAAGAAAAATAAAAAGGGAAATTGAAATAAAATTTTAAAAATTTGAAAGGATTAAAATGAAAGTTTG
>JANHAO010009066.1:0-18717 GCA_026873985.1 Saraca asoca
AAAAGTTAAACAAAAACCACAAGTTAATGACTATTTAAGAAGTAAAATCAAGTATTTTTATAGGTACATTTTCTACTTATCACAAGGCGGGATGGACCAACTAGGTTATAGATGCCCTTAGTCACAAGGCTCAGCTTGTGGCAATAACTTTAACAGGAAGCATGTGTCACACTCCAATCCATGGAACTTGACTGGCATAGAAGGTCACCATTAGGAAATCCCCTACAAGCATAACGATGCAAGAAGATATACAAAAGATAATTTTATTAATGCATAACTAAACATGTATATGTCAACTTCTACTGAAAATTTGGCAAGGTTTTCTCTATTTTTTGGATGTTCGAGCACGAGGCCAACACAACAACCAAGAGCTACATGCCTTATATACAACCTGTACAATAATTCAACATCATAGCAGTCCAAACAACACAAGGCTATACCTATTAGGCTTTATCCAGACAAAATACATATATATATATATATATAACCACTAAACGAACTGCCAATATTACACCATTTATATACCTTTGATCTTTGCAGGAAGTGATCTACTTGATCAGTGAGTAGATCCTGGACTAGTATGGGGTGGAAGGATCATAGGTGTATCTTAGGTCTCTGAAAGACATTAAGGAAAAGGAGTGAGTTTCATAGAAACTCAATGAATAGATAATTCCATAAAAACCAAAATCACATTTATAAATCATGTTCGGAAGTATATATATAGTTGTGAAAATATGCTTATCCACTTAAATGTCAAAATCTAACAATGAGATTAAAAAGACTTAGTCCATTAAAGAAATTAAGTAATTGAAACTATGATATTCAATAACATAAAAGTAAATATCAAGGTATGCTACTATGAAAAATACATTCATCATGATGTAGATAGGAGAGAAAACCAATAAGCTTTCTAAAATTCTATCAAATCTCAACATAGTAAAACATTCAACTAGATTCCCAAAGAATAAATTTCCAGAGGTAACTGTCACAATATAAATATAATTACCATCATAAGCCATCTAACACGTCTGTCGAATGCTTATGAACATATATATATATATATATACATTCCTATATTTCCTCCCTTATTTACTCCACCCTGGGTTATTTACATACTCACAAGTGCACTTAAGGGTTACCAATAAATTCTTCAATGGATCCAGTATCTTAAATTAATATTTGAATTATATCACGTAGCATGAAAATGCATAACTTTATCAAAGCAAACCATTTTGTATAGACATACAACATATAAATAAACTTTCAAAACCACTTTAATATATATGAAAATCCCATTATTTAAAAGGATTTATAATATTTCATATAATAGAATAATTTCATACTATAAATGGGATTTGACAAGATAGGAGGATCATCCACTCATTGAAGCCTTTAGTAGAAGCCTCATTGAAGCAAAACACTAAGGAAAATTTTAGCTTGCTTTAGTGTAGCACAATGAGGGTTTCAGGTAAACTATCTTGAAAACTTGATATAGTTAAGCTATAAAATAAATCCAATGATTTAGGAATACTCACTGGGTTCCAAAGTATTGGTGATCAGCTTGGCACCAATGGAAGCTTTGCCAGCAAGCTAATGAATGAGCTAGCCAAACAATGTTGAAATAGGGGAAGGAGAAAAGGAAAAGCTATGTTGAGTTGGTTGAAAGAAGAGAGGTGCCAGAAGAAAAGCTGATGGTGATTGGACAGTAGTGGCGACTGAAATGAGGATAGTTGGCAAAGCAACAGAGGAAGGCAGGTGTTCAGGTGGGAGGCTGAGTAGTTCACATGAGGAAAAGAAAGAAGAAGCTACTGGAAGTTTATAATATACACTAAAATGGGGAAATTTATAATTTGGCCCCATTGACTCAATAATAACTTCAATAAGGTCTGCTTGTAAAAATGAAAAATTTCATTTCAATCCCAATGAAAGATTAAATGACTTCATTACAGTTCGTTAGCCAACATTTTCCAATTATTTTTAAGGTATTACAAACTCTTCCCCTAACAAAAGAATTCATCCTCAAATTCTAAAAATATATTAATAAGAAGTCAAGGTCCATACCAACAAATCACTTGAACAATTGAGGCTATTTATCCATCATGATTGACTCTAATTCCCAGGCCATCTCCTTTTTCCCATGGTTCTCCCATAGGACTTTCATTGATGGATATTCCTTAGAATGAAGCTTCCTTATTTGGTGATCAACTATAGCCATTGGACACTCCTTATACGTAAGATGGCTATCCAACTTGATCGGAACTTGAGGAAGGATTTGAGATGGATTTGGCATATATTTCTTTAACATTGACACGTGAAAAATAGGATGAATACCTTCCAACTCTAGAGGTAGATCCAACCTATATGCCACAACACTAATCTGTTTCTCAATGAGAAATAGGCTTATATATCAAGTACTTGACTTTCCCCTTTTGCCAAATCTCATTATTCCTTTCATGGGCTATATCTTCAAGAATACCTGATCACCTACTTGGAATTTTTAGTCCCTTCTTCTCTTATCAACATAGGACTTTTGGTGGCTTTGAGCTGTTAATAGCTTCTTTTGAATGATTTTCACCTTTTCATTTGCATTTTGCACTAATTCTGGTCCCAATGACCTTGCCTCTCCTATTTCAAACCATCTGATTGGAGATATGCACTTTTTCCCATACAATGCTTCAAAAGGAGCCATCTAAATGGTAGAATGGTAACTATTGTTCTAAGCAAATTTAATCAAGGGTAAGTATCTCTCCTAACTACCTTCAAATTCTAGCACACAAGCTTGAAGCATGTCTTCTAAAACTTGAATGGTTCTTTTAGATTGACAATCCATTTAGGGATGAAAAGCCATGCTAAAATGAAGTTGCAACCCCAAAGTCTCTTAGAAGGATCTCCAGAATCAAGCAGTGAACTGAGTACCTTGATCGAATATAATTGATAATGGAACTCCATGTGAGGATACAACCCGATATAGGTACAATTGGGCATACTAAGAGGTTGAATAGGTGGTTTTCACTGGAAGGAAATGGGCATTCTTGGTTAAATGATCAACAATCACCCAAATTGAATTGTACCCTTTCGAGGTCTTAGGTAGCCCAGTAAGAAAATCCATAATCACTCTCTTCCATTTCTACTCGGGAATCTCTATATTCTGGTGCAAGCCTACGGGGCCTTTGATGCTTAGCTTTTACTTGTTGACATGTGAGACATCTAAAAACAAATTTTGTGATATCTTATTTCATTCCTTTCTATCAATATCTCGTCCTGAGATCTTGTTACATTTTGTTGTTGCTAGGATGCATAGTATAGCAAGATGAGTGAGCCGTGTGCATGAGCCATTATCATAGATTAAGAACTTTTGGTACCCATACGTGACCATGATAAACCAAGGTTCCTTTACTATTTCTTGACAAACTAGCATGTGCTTCTTTCTCCATTCTATCCAGCAATTTATTTATGCTCGTATCTTGAGCCTGTGCAACTACAATTTGATCAACCAAGGGGAACTACAATAGTAAATGAGCCACAAATATTCCCGATTCTACTATTTGTAATTGAACTCCACCAATTTCTACCTCATGCACCTTTCGAACAATTGATCTCCTGTGTACCTCCATGTGAGCAAGGCTCCCTATTGATTTCCTACCCAAGGCATCAGCTACTGCATTGGCCTTGCCTGGATGGTACAAAATGGAGCAATCAAGTCCTTTTGCTTAAAGATATACTTGAAGCTCTTATGATCTGTATAAATTTCACATTTCTCACGATATAGATAATGGTGCCAAATTTTCAAGGCAAACACTATTGCAATCATCTCCAGATCATGGGTGGGACAGTTTTGCTCATGTTTCTTGAGTTGCCTTGATACATAGGCTATAACTCTACCTTGCTACATCAAAACACACCTAAGACGAATCCTGGAGGCATCATAATAAATGGTGTATTTACCACTACTAGTGGGTAAGGCCAACACTGGTGCCGTAGTTAAGCACTCCTTAAGTCATTGGAAACTTACTTCATATGATTTAGACCATTCAAATTTAGCATGTTTTTAAGTCAACTTAGTCAGAGGAGCTAAAATTTGAGAGAAGTCTTCCATAAAGTGGTGATAATACCTAGCTAAGCCCAGGAAACTACGAATATCCATAACTAAGGTGGGTCTAAGCCAGTTTTGAACTGCTTCTACTTTTTTGGGATCCACATTGATGCCTTCCTTTGAAATCATATGTCCCAAAAAAGCTACATTTATCAACCATAACTCACATTTTGAAAATTTTATGTAGAGCTGATGCTCCCTAAGAGTTTGCAACACCAATCTCAAATGTTGTCCATGAGTCTAGTCATTAGGAAAATATACCAAAATATCATTAATGAACACAATCACAAATTGGTCTAAATAGGTTTTGGAGATCCTGTTCATCAGGTCTATAAAAGCTGTGGGGCCATTGCTCAAACCAAAAGACATCACTAAGAATTCATAATGACCATATCAAGTCTAGAAAGCAATCTTTGGAATGTCCTTCTTTCAGATTTGCAGCTGGTGATAGCTTGATCGTAAGTCAATCTTGGAGAAGTACTTAACACCTTGAAGTTGATTAAATAAGTCATCAATTCTGGATAATGGGTACTTATTCTTCATGGTGATTTTATTCAATTGCCTGTAATCAATGCATAGTCTTAAGGTCCCATTATTCTTCTTTACAAACAACACTAGGGCTCCCTAAGGAGAAGCACTAGGATGGCTAAAACCTTTGTCTAATAACTCCTATAATTACACTTTCAAGTTTTTCAATTCAGCTAGTACCATATGGTATGGGGGAATGGAAATAGGATCAGTCCCAGGAACAACATCAATGCAAAATTCAATTTCTCACTTCAGTGGCATTCCAAGTAATTCTTCTGGGAAGACAACTAGAAATTTCTGAACCACCGATATGTTTTTTGTTCTCAATTTTGTCACTTTAGTGTCCCTAATGAATGTTAAATGGGCCTCACATCCTTTTTTAATTATTTTGCTGACATGCAAGCTAGAAATTAAATTGATAGGGACATCACCCCTGTTTCCCTTAAGTATAAGGACCTTTCTATCTAGTATGTAAAAGTTGACCAGCTTATTACAACAATCAACACGTGCATGATGTGTTGATAACCAATCCATGCTTAGAATCACATCAAAATTAACCATATCCAACATAATCAAGTTAGCAAGTAAATTAGTTCCATAAACATTGATCTCACAAGAGGAGATCATTTCACCAACTGTCAATGTCTTACCTAGGGGAGTAGATACCAACAACTGTGATGCTAGCGGCATTCGGGGTCTAGCAAGTCGCATAGCCAAGTAAATAGATACAAATGAATAAGTAGCACCTAAAGCAAATAACACATAAGTTGCGATAGAATTAATTGTCAATGTACCTGTAACTATAGCATTTAAAGCCTGGGTGTCCTACCTCGCCAGGGTGAATACTCATGTAGTAGCTCTCTGATCACCACCACGGCCTCTATTGGCTGAACCTCTTCTAACACCTGA
Source organism: Saraca asoca (assembly GCA_026873985.1). Lineage (NCBI taxonomy): Eukaryota > Viridiplantae > Streptophyta > Magnoliopsida > Fabales > Fabaceae > Saraca > Saraca asoca. The sequence goes on from JANHAO010009066.1 coordinate 5,531, forward strand.
CTCAAATACTGGGGGCCTAGTGGATAGTGTAACTCAAGATGGGGCACTGGCTGATGTCCCTGTAGGCCTGATGCCACTAGGTGAAGCAAAAGAATGAGGACAATCTTTCTTCAAATGACTTACTTGGTTGCACCTAAAACAAGCTTCAATTGCCCACCTACAAATCCCTGCATGTACCTTTCCACAAGATTAGCACAACCCTAGTGCCTCATGTCTAGCTGAAGCAGATAGGCTAAAACTAGATCCCCCAGAAGAATAATGACTAGGAGCAATGGCACCTGAGGGTCTCCTAAAATGGGATGTACTTGAAACTGTTGAGATTTGTCTTTCTGCATCCCCACTAGTAGTCTGTGTTCTAGATTTCTTTCTCGAGCCTCATTGAGTTTCTCTATCTTGCTTTATTTCCATGAGCCTTACTTCCAATTCTATTGCTCTGCTATATACCTGCTCATACGTGGTACACTTTGTAAATGGTATAACATTAAAATATTGATCGTCAAGACCCCTAGCAAACTTCAATGCTTTGTCCCTTTCAGTAAGGATCAAATGCCTCGCAAATTGGGAGAGGTAGAAGAATTGGGTAGCATATTCAGAGACTGTTGACCCTTTTTATTTTAGATTATAAAACTCTTGCATTTTTGTAGGATGTTGACCTTCAGGGAAGAATTGCTGTAGAAAGGTCGATTGGAACATTTCCCATGTGGTAGCCCTTTCACTTGTGGACCTATTGTGTTCCCATCCTTTGTACCACTTTGCTATAGGTCCATCAAACTGGAATTTCACCAATTTTGCTACCATATCTTCAAAAGACTTAAAGGACCTACCACAATTACCTAACTTGGTCCAAGAATTCAAGTGGATCCATAGGTGACCCAGCTCCAGAATACCTAGGAGGTTCCAACCTCCAAAACTCTCACAAATAATTCTGAAAGCTTTTAGTGGATGATGATGCAGGTGGTGGAAGGGGTGGAGGCATATAAGTCTTTGGCTTCCTTTCTTGTCTTTGTACTTCTTAGTTAGTTAGTCTATTCATGAATTCAATCATGACATTCTTTAAATTCGTAGCCCATGTTAGGGTATATGAAGAAGAGGGACCAGCTGAAGCCCTAGAGGTGGAAGGAGCTTTTGATTCAAATTGAGAGCTTTTTGGCTGTAACTCTTCTTGTGCAACACTACCTTAGCCTCTAGCATGGCCTCGGCCTCTAGGTCTACCCCCACACCAAGGTAATGACTGGAAAGAAGATGGTTGGTGGGAAGCTTCTTCGGACACTTCTTCAGATTGGCGTCTAAGTGGAGGTGGGGCTCTAGACAGCATTGTCCTGTTATTAAACAAGAAGATTTATTTTAGGCAAGACTCAATACATATACACGTAGGATTGAAAATTTAGGAATTGTGGAGATTATCAATATACATTCATCATGTGGGCATCAATACATTCTTATTCATGTGCCATGCTCCAAGGTGCACTAACATAAACTCGGTATGCCTATCCCAGTTTGACAATTGGAGACTTCTAATTATGCACTTACACCCTAGACCATGCTTTGATAACAACTTTGTCATGCCTCAATCCATGGAATGTGATTGGCATAGAAGGTTACTGTTAGGAAATCCCTTACAAGCTTGACAATGCAAGAAGATATACAAAAGACAATTTTATTAATGCATAACTAAACATGTACATGTCAACTTCTACTGAAAATCAAGTAGAGTTTCCTTTATTTTTTGGACATCTAGACATGAGGCCTACATAACAACCAAGAGCTACATGCGCCCATACATAACCTATACAATAATTCAATATCACAACAGCCTAGATAACACAAGGCTATACCTATTGGGCTTCATCCAGACAAAACACATATATACAACCATTAAATTAGTTGCCAATATTACACCATTTATATACCTTTGATCTCCATAGGAAGTGATCTACTTGATTGGTGAGCTGATCCTGGACCAGTATGGGGTGGAGGGATCGTGGGTGTATCCTCGGGGCCTGAAAAACATTAAGGAAAAGGAATGAGTTTCATAGAAATTCAGTGAATAAATAATCTGATAAAAACCAAAGTTGCATTTATAAATCATGTTTGAAATTATATATATAGCCGTGAAAATATGCTTACCTATTGAAACGTCAAAATCTTATGATGGGATTCAAAAGACTTTGTCCATCAAAAGAAATTAAATAATTGAAACTATGATATTCAATAGCATAAAAGTAAACATTAAGGTATGCTACTATGAAAAATACATTCATCATGATGTAAATAGGAGAGAAAACCAGTAAGTTTTCTAAAATTTCATCAAATCTCAACATAGTAAAATATTCAACTGGATTCTCAAAGAATAAATTTCAAGAGGTAACCATCACAATATAAATATAATCATCATCATAAGCCATCCAACACATCTACCGGATGCTCATGAACATATATATATATATATATATACATCCCTACATTTCCTCCCTTATTTACTCCACCCTGGGTTATTTACATACTCACAAATGCATTTAAAGGTTACCAATAAATTCTTCAGTGGATCTAGTATCTCAAATCAATATCCAAATTATATCATATAGCATGAAAATGCATAACTTTTTCATGGCAAACCATTTTTGTATACATATACAACATATAAATGGACTTTCGAAACCACTTTAATATATATGAATTATAATATTTCATATAATAAAATAATTTCATACTACAAATGGGATTGTACAAGAGAGGAGGATCATCCACTCATCTTAGACACTCTTTAGAAGCTAGGTTAGCTAACTTGGAGAATTGAATCACTCAACCTAGTTTGATATAATTAATGTTAAAATTTGCATTTGAACTTAAATTTAAGATTCTCTAGCTTAACATTCTACCAAATATTAATATTAGACTTCAATATTTAAGCTAAACTTTCAAAGTCGAATAGCAAAATCACCTACTTGATTTTTTCAATTGAAACTCCAAATTTTTGGTGTTGGTGTGCTGGATCCTTCAATAGAATCTTCACTAAAGCAAAATGATAAGGAAAATTTTAGCTCGCTTTAGCATAGCACAATGAGGGTTTCAGGTAAACTATCTTGAAAACTTAACATAGGTAAGCTATAAAATAAATCCAATGATTTAGGAATATCATTGGAGTCTAAAGTATCAATGATTAGCTCAGTGCCGATAGAAGCTTTGCCCTCAAGCTGATGAAGGAGCTAGTCGAACAGTGCCAAAACAGGGGAGGGAGAAAACGAAAAGTTATGGTGAGCTAGCTAAGAAGAGAGGCACTGAAAGAAAAGTTGACAGTGACTAGATGATTGGATGGTGATAACGACTGAAATAAAGATCGCTAGCAAGGCAACAGAGGAAGCCAGGTGTTCAGGTGAAAGGCTGAGTAGTTCATGTGAGGAAAAGAAATAAGAAGCTACTGGAAGTTTATAATATAAACTAAAATGGGAAAATTTACAATTTGGCCCCATTGACTCAATAATAATTTCAACAAGGTCCTCTTGCAAGAAGGAAAAATTTCATTTTAGCCTTAACAAAAGATTAAATGATTTCACTTTGGTCCGTCAGCCAATATTTTCTATTTTTTTTTTAAATATTACAGCATAGCTCATAATCATGTTAATATGAATATATGGGAACATGTCAGAGAGAATCTCGCTAAACATCCAGTAGGTCAAACCATCATGAACCTTGCCAAAGAGGGGAAAACTTGTTAGTTTTAGGTGGAGAATGATCTATTGTGGACAAAAGGGAGAAGGCTCTTTGTCCCTAAAGCTGGTGACTTGAGAAAGGTACTTTTGAAGAAGTGTCATGAGACTTTATGAGTAGGCCATCTAGATGGTAGAGAACTTATGCCTTATTGAAGCAAGATTACTATTGGCCACAGATACATGATAATGAGGTTAATTAAACTAAAACCTATCTCATCTGTTAGTAAGACAAGGTCATGAAAGATAAGACCATGAGACTTTTGGAGCCATTGCAGGTACCTAGTAGAACATGGGAGAGTGTCTCTTTGGACTTCATTTATAGCCTTCCTAAAGTGGGAGATTTGTCTACTATAGATCACTTTTTGAAGTATGAAACTTTCATCTCAGCTTCAAAGTATTGCATAGTAAAGGAGATAGCTTGATTTTTTTTAAGTTTGTTATTAAGTACTGGGCTGTTCCCTATAATATTATGAGTGTTCAAAATAGTAAATTCACCGGGACTTTTTGGTCTGAACTTTTCAGCCTTCTCGGATGATAACTCAATATCTCATCTAGTTATTATCCTCAAACTGATGGCTAGATTAAAAGATTTAATGTCCTTTTAGAGGAGTACTTGAGGCACTTTACAAGTGCTAATAAGAAGAATTGGCCGTGACTATTTGATGTTGCACAATTTTGCTTTAACATTCATAAGAGTTTTGTTACCAATAGAAGTCCATTCGAGATTGTAATGGGTTAGTAGCCACTCTTACCCTATACAGTGTCTAAGCCTTATAAGGAGGTCAATCCGAAAGTGCACCACTTCACTAAAGATTGGAAGTTAATGTGGAAGTTGCCCAAGCTTACTTAGAGAAAGCATCAAAATGAATGAAAAAGTGGGCAGACAAGGGGCACTGAGATTTGGAATTCAAAGTGGGAGATCTTGTATTGATAAAGCTAATGCCAAAGAAACTAAAGAGCCTCATAGCCAAAGATAAGAGAGTAATTTGAAAGTATAAGGGCCAGTTCCTATCATTGCCAAAGTTAGGAAAATAGCTTACAAGATTGCTCTATCAAAGTGGTTGAAGATACACCTTATTATTATTCATGTTAGTAACTTGAAGTTGTATCATCTAAACACTGCAGATCCACCCCACAACCAGCCTACTAGGTCAGAAGTCAACCTCAACAAGTTGAAGCAAAAAATAGTAAAGGAGATTCTAGTAGAGTATGTGGTGATTATGAGGAGGCACCTAAGAAGAGAATTCTTAGTAAAGTGGAGGGGTTTGGGAGATGAGGAGACCAGTTAGTAGAAAGTGGAAGACTTATTAGATTTCATGGAGCAGACTCAAGCCTTTCAATTAGTAGAGTCTATGATGATATCGACCAACTAAATAGGGGAATATGTCATAAGTTGGCTTTATGCACTAGTTTAGTAGGCAAACATACTCTATTTGACATGAAACTTGGTGGATAAATCAAGCATAGTATGGAAGTCTTCTAGTGTGAATTTGGAGGCAATCTGACTTGTGTACTATTTTTTCAATTTTTTCCCATTTTGGGGCTATTTATATAATTTCAACTAAGGTAACTTGTCTAGTGCAAGTAGATAAGCACAAGGCTATGATCCTTGGATTTTTAGCTTTTTGTTGATGTAAAATAAGGTGCAAAACCTTTCTCAAGTTAAGAGAAAAGGCCTTATGTTAACTCACAAAAAGTATATCTAGTCTTGCTATTAGGTTTTTGGCTCAAAATACTCTTTAGAGGGGGAGTGACCTGTTACCCAAGGTGGGGATTTGTGGCACTAGTCTAGGGGTCGAAGTGTGTGGCTTGGTGCCTTCCTTACACACTCCAAGCTATGTAATGAGGCTTAAAATAAATTAAAGAAGTAACCCCTCTTCAATTTTCATTGTCCTATATTTTTTCCAATTATGCCTGCATTTTCTCGCATTGCATGTGTTACATTATTGGGTGCCTTGTTATGCTTGTTTTGGCTTACTTTGTGCTATGTGATATGTTATCTTTGTCCTTACATGTGAATGGATTATTTGCCTTAATTGTTTATCTTCCACTGTGCTCTTTAATGCTTTGTGGCTCAATATTTTTGTCCCTTGATGTCATGGGACTAACCATTGGCTGACTTGCTGTCAGGTGGTAGATAGCAAGTGCTGCACAGTCTAACTTGTGAACTTGCTAGCCCATGACATAATGGTAGGTAGTCGGGGTCCTTGGGTGATTTTAGCAATGGGTGGTGGTACTTATCAGAGATAGTGATAGGTGAAGGTAGTTAAAGATGGTGCAACAGAAAAAAAAAACATGCAATTTTTTATGGATATGTCCATTGGAAATCCTATAGAATAAGACAACCCACATCCAAAAGGGGTGAATTAGGTGTTTTGAAATCTTTCACAATTTTTAATATTCTCTTTGAAAATCTCTTGATTTTGGAAAGTCATGGGATGATTTTAATTCAAATAATCCCAAGATAGTTTGATGAAGATGTTTGCACAAAAGAAATAACAAATTAAGGCACTTGTACAAAACAACTTATTTGACTATACATAAGTAAGCCTTCAATAAGTACATTCATAGATGGAAATCACTTATTTCAAGTAAACTAACTTATAGGCAAAATGATAGAACAATGAGGCACAAAAATACTCAGTGAAATTCAATAGCAAAACAAAGCAAGGCAAAAGCTCACACATTAACAAAAGCAAAAGTAGATATCATAATATAAATTGCTAAAAAATAAAGAGAGTAGGGATAGAGAGATTCCAACATAGATTTATGATTCCCCATCGAAAAATAACTTTCAAGGCATACATCCACTTCCAAGCTCTCAACCAAGCTTGAATCCACTATAATGTCAGTCTCTCCAAGTTTAAACAGGTACAAAGAGAAACATTTATAATGATTGCTCAACCATAATCAAAATCCCCTTTAAGAAGCTCAACCACTCACTCAAAAAGAGAAAGCAAAAAGCTTGGCCACTCTTTTTAACTTAGGTAAGGTTCACTATAGAAAACTTAAATCTGTTTGAAAGATGTGATAGAAATTTAAAGAACTCTCTAATTCAAATCTACAAATTCAAGCTCAAAGGTATGGATTCATACGAATCTAGCTCATATCAAATAATTTAGATAAAGAGTTGAAGTGCAAATGAAAAGAGAATGTTCTTAGGAATTAGGGTTTTGTTATTGAGAAAATGTGTGAAATGGGTATTTATAGAAAGAGAATATGGTACTCAGTAAAAATGAACGTTATTTGGAAAATTTACCCATGTGATTAGAATCGTGATCATGATCATGATTTCAAGTTTTGAATTTCCAATCAAAATTAGAGATTCAATTTGGAATGTTTTAATTTGAATCGCAGCAAAGTAGTTTGAAAAATGATTTGAATCACCAAAAGTTACAATCGTTCAATAAGTTTAGGAATTCATGTGATTAGAACTGAGATTAGAATCGTGAGGTTTAGTTTGGAAGGCAATGATTCGAATTGTAGAAAATTTGAACAAAATGTAATTTGAATCACAAGCTGTTGTGAAATTTTGGCCAGTCCTGAGATACTTATGATCAAAATCACAAAAACAATGTAAATGTCTAATTCAAGCCACAAGGCAAGAACACCTTGCTCCGTTCTAGCGATCATGATCATGAAATTAGTTCAAAACTCTTAATTTGGATCACAGGCATAGAGATTGAAAAATAAATTTTGTAAATTCATTTCAAAACCAATTTACTCCATTTTAAACTTTATCAATCAATCCAAAAACATGATTCCAAATTAAATGAATATGATAAAACATTTTAGAACAAGTTGGAATGTTTTTGGTAAAAATATTTCAAAAGTTTTTTAAGCAAAATCTTAAGGCAAACCTTCCCAAGGTAATTTAAAGAAATGAGCTAAATTCCAATAATCTAATACCTTTATAGAAATATTCTAATCAAGGCCTAATCTATGTCTTTAATAAGAAATATAAGGCCATCCACAAAGATCCATTAAAAATAAACTAATTTATCTTAACCAAAATCATTCGTTATAATCAAAATATAGATTTGCTCAGTTTAGAAAAATAGTGGCTAAGGATAAAAATTTTCCCCTTTTTGATGATGACAAATAATTTTGGAGTTAGAAAGAGATCGAACATACATTTAGAGCCTATAGCACAATACAACCAAAAAGATCCAGGCTTCCCTTCAAGATAACAACCTCCCCTTATAGGCATTTAATATTCAGATCCCAAAATACACATAATAATCCCCCTTTTGGCAAATAAAAAAGAATAAAGCAATAAATAAAGCCAAAAACCAGAAACATGAATAATATTGAAAATGATAAAAAATTATATCAATATCCAAAAAGTATATGACAGAGTTATAAATCAATAGAAGCTAAATACAAGAATAACAAGGGAAAGGGGCAAAAGGAACAATTATAATCAAACAAGGCTAAAAACCAGAAGTATTTGGAGCAACTGCATCTCAAATTTCATTTAGCTGTCCTTTCATGATATTTAACTGACTATGAAGGTCTCAAATCTTTGCATTCATATTTGCTTCAATGGAGTTAAGCCTTTCATTTATTTGCTAGTGTTTGTTCCATCAACCTGAAAAATTGAGTTTGTTGAAGCTGGAGTTGACTTAGGAGAGTGAAAGTTTCATTCTAGAAATTTATAGATCCTAAACTAGAAATAGAGCTAGAACATGAAGCACCAAATCTCTTGGATGCTAATCCATCTCACCTCACCCACCTCTCATTCAGAAATCTTAGTTGCATATGATGTAGGGTCTTCTCATTCATTGAGGTGGAGTTGTCCACATTTTCAACTTCCTTTTCCAATGACAAAAGAACTCAAAAATGTGAAAACACATCGATGAGAATCATCCTATAGGGTAGGAAGCTTTGATTAGGTTTCATGAAAGAGGTGCCCATGCATGAAATGATAAGGTAAGGGATGTTGATCCCTAGGCTTTTCTTCATGGCTCAAATTAGAAAAATTTCATCTTTAACAATATTGGTGGAGTTGGTGTGACGAGAAAGGATTATTTTCACAATTGTGTAGTGAAGGAGGCAATCCTTCACTGATAATTTGGTGATCATGAGCTTTTTGGTAATGACAATGGGAGTGATGTCTGGAAGAATACTTTGTGACATCTTAACTGGTAATGAAACTAGACCCTCATTCCATAGCAAACATATTGCATAGGGTCTCCACATCCAAATTCATGGCCTTTATCATAACAGATGTAGATAGCTTTCCATTGGCTATGCCTAGGTTAGTTTAAAACATTCTCACTAGCCAAGGGTAGCATAAAGCACTATGATGTACAAAATTCAACAACTTATTCTTCTCCAGCAAGTCATGTAATTCAAGATAGCTCTCCTTAAGAAAATTTTTATCCTAACATTTTATGGGAAAGACAGCTTTCTTTCTGTATTTTGTATACCTCTTATAAGATTTGACATTTGGAAAGAATTTTTGCTCCTCAATTATGACATCAATATGATACACTTTCTTGTCACTAACTACCTTCTTTCTTTTCTTTGAACTGGTAGCAAAATCGTTAACAATGATGGATTTGTGAAAAAAAAATAGAGCAGGTGGTGATTTGGGAAAATTTAGGGGTTTTGGCATGTTAGAGAAATTGAAGGTTTTAATTAGTTAAATCTGAGGGAAAAAGGTAGGAACGTGTTTTAGTGAAGATATATTAAAGTTTAATTGGTGAAATTTGATAAAAAATTAGAGAAAAGGTGATAGGGTTTGAAAGAAGGTGGCTAAGGTTTGAGAGAGAAGTGAGAAATTGGTCTAAGAAATGTGTGTAGGCTTTGTATAGCCTACTTATGATTAGAATCACAAGCCCAAAAATGCTTGAGTGATTTGAATCATAAGCATGATCATGAACGCATGTCTGGATGATCTTAACATTGATTCAACTCACAATTAGAATTGTGAAGCTAGAGTCACTTGGTTGATTTAAATCACACACCCATTTGAGTAACCTGAAAGTATGCAGAATTTGCTGATTCAAATAGCAAAAAGAACTAAAAAACCTGATTCAAATCGTAAGACATCAAAAATGTCAAAATTTCAGATTTTTAGCATTTCCCTAAAAATAGAACATGAACATGGATCTTTAAACCATAGAGTCTATTGAACAACATGGCAAGTCAATAGAGAAAAACAAGAAACCTGTAAATTTTTTTTTAGGGAATCTTTGATGTCTAAATTAGAATTGATTTAAAAAAAATAATAAAGCAATTTAAATTGAAATAGAGAATTCAATCCAAGTTACTTGGGGACCATAACAAATAAAAAGAATTAAATTGAGTAAGCTCATTTTCCAATGGATTCAACATGCCCAATTCTCTTTTAATAAATGCAAATTGATTTTCATTAAGAGGTTTTGTAAATGTGTTAGTAAGTTGAAAATCGGTTTCAACGAATCAGTTTGTAAAAGTTCGAGTTTTTTGTAATCTAAAATATTGAAATGAAGTTTAGATGAAATTTGTAGGGGAATATATATATTAAGAACTAAATTTTAAAAGATCAAAACAATTATAATTATTTATTTATTTTTTTTTAAATTTTTATTTATGTATATCACCTTTACACGTTCCAAGTAGCTAGTTAGCATAGCTCAAATAAATATTATGAAAGGATATGCAATAGGGATAAAAAGAGATGAAAACTATCAAGCTTTCCCTGTGTGCAATGATAAGAGGCATAAAATAACAATTAAGCACATTTGTCATTACAACCAAATATATTTTTTATGATCTTTTCCAAATCAACCAAGAACAGCTTAGACAAAGAGAATCATGTAATCCAATATATGTTAATGATTCATAAAAAAAGAATAGAGATACTCATTGATAGAAATAATACGATGAGTTTCTTGGTTGTAGTCATCTTCCTATTTGATTTTTATCACTTGTGAGGCAAAAAACATATTAATTTTGATGAGAAAGAAGCTTGCCTTGATTTGTTTGCTTTTAGAAGAGGATTAGAAACTAATGATTGATCATGCTAAGAAATATTCAAGTCAAGACTTGATCTTCCAACTCTTTTAATTTTCCACAATCTTGAGGTTGAACTTATGAATCCTTTCACAAATCATAAAGAATCTAGCAAACTTTTAAGCACAAAACTCAAGATTGGAGATAAGGATATATATACATACATATATATATATATATAAAACAAATTCTAAAGACTCTTCAAGGAATGAGTTAGCTTTGTTAGCATTTTTAGAGTAGTTAAAGATTATTAGCATTTTTAAATATTATTAGCAAAGTACGAGATTGATAACTTTATTAATGTGATTGCTTTGCTATCATAATTTCCTTGATTTTGATGTTGAAAATAATTTAAATCTAACAATATGCTTTAGCATTTGTTATCTGTTTTGCAAGATCAAAGTGTATGCAATTCAAAAGATCTACAATTAGATTTCGGAATTATTTTATTTTTACTAAGATCTTTTGTAAGTGAATTCAATTCAAATCTGATTCAAGAAAGCTTATTAAAACTGATATATTGAGGTAGAAACAAACCACTTGAAGTGGACTAAAATCAAATATTTTTCAAACAATGTTTTCGAATGATCTTTCACAAGTGCAAGTTTTATAAAAACTATTTTACATTATGTGAATCAATTCATTGAAAAACTTGTACTTGAGTCAATTCAACAATTGATTCATGAAGAAAAGTTTTGAAAAATGCTTTTACCAAAGGTTAGGATTTTTACCTAAATCGATTAGGTAATCAGTTCAAGACCTATTCATTTAATACAATGATTCAATTTATAGATCAATTTGGTCATGAACATTCATTATGATATTCATAAGCGAATCGATTCACAAATCGATTCATTAGTTGGTAACCACTACGGATCTATTCAAGAACAAAAAGTTAGTTATTTTTGAAGGTTGATTATAGCAACTATAAATACCCCTAACTTGATTTCAAACATAATAGTTTTTTTATATTTCTACATTTCTTTAAGTGAAAAAAACATAGAGATATTAGAGCTTTATTGGATTCATTACCACTTCATTATATCTGATCAATTCAAGGATCTTTAATCAGAATTGAAGAGAATTTACAACTAGATAATTGAGACAATTGTTTGTGAATGATTATCACTTAAATACGCAAGTGCACGCAGTCATCAAGTAATATAGAGTGAGTGAGTATCATCTCCACGGGGATTGAAATTCTTGCAAACTAAATGTAAAATTTCCAAATAGTAAACAATAATTTCTCCAGGGGAACTAAGATGATTAAGAGCACAAAATGATAATGCTAAACTACACTACTAATAATTCAAGAAAAAGAGGCACTAATCTCCAAAAATGGATTGATATGTGAATTAACTAGTTGAGATTGATGAATCCTTTTAACATGCAATTTTTGCCCAGCTGTTATAGTAATGCTACAACAAATTCCCCAGTATACTAGAACTTCATAACAGTGCATGTGAATTTCCCAATTCCAACATGCTTAGAGTTCTTAAATTAGATTATACATATTCTTATGCTAATCTAGATTTTAAAACACAATTTTCAGCACTAGTTCCTTTGGGTTTTCCAAGGTAAACAATATATTCCTCTATTATCTACAAATCAACAATATGTAAAAGTTAAACTTGCATCATTCAAGCAATGTCCAATAACTTCAATCTTTCTAGACCTGAAGTTATCTCTATATCCCATCATTAATGGCTAGTCAATAATGAGAATTGAAAATTAGCACACTTGAAATGAAAAGGGAAAGATTTATGTAGCATCACAAATAACAATCTAGGACTTCATTACAAGATTAAAGTTTATCATCAATCCTAACTAAAATAAATTCAGCTCATGTTCAAATCTGCAATTACTCTCAAATACAAAGCATTCATTGTTCAGCAAAATAAGAAATAACAAGAGAAAATGATGAAAAGGAAAGAAAGAGTGTCAAATCTGAAAGCCTCCTCTCCCTTGCATCACTTCTACATCTTCTGCACCTCCTCTGCTTTCTTTGCTATTGTCCAAAATTTTTTTCTTTCTATTTCTGGGTCTGGCTACTGCCCTCACGCCCTTTGCTTTCTCTTCTAGGGTTGTGGGCACCAAAAAATGGGTAGAATGTCTCCAAGACTCCAGATGACGTGCCACCCCCTATTACTGCCTTCTAATTAGAATTTTTACCCTTCTAAATAAGCTGGTCCCCACTCAACATAAAATTATAGCTGGTAAAAAAAAATTGGAATGCTTTTCCTTGCTATAACAGCTGCCTCCTCTCTTTAACAGCTAGTAAAAAATTATATTCCTCCTTTCTCCTCCTTTTTCAAGCCACAATTAGGACTTAAACATATGCAAACAAACATCATCAATTCAATTCAATTCCTCCATTAATATATCCACAGCTTTCACAAATAAAACAATAAAACCACTTTAGACAAAATAACTAATAATAAAGATTGATTTATAAAAATCACTCTCATACTTCAA
>JANHAO010009067.1:0-18696 GCA_026873985.1 Saraca asoca
CAATTACCCTTACTTTAATATCAGGATTATTTTTCACAATGGACTCAAACTTGGATGCTATCCATTTCACTTTGGCCTTATCATTGTTATATACCCTACAACCCTCATGTTTGTCATTGTATGTCTTTATTTGCATGGTAATCTTATCTTTCAAAACTGAAGCATGTAGCCTCCAAGGACAACCAACTCCTTTACATTTATATGTAAGTCTGTCCTTACCATTTTTAAGCCTATCTAAATTAATCCCTTCCTGTATTGCATACTCTCTTAATGCCAAGTAGCCAAAGACAAGAAGCCAAGCTCGTCTGACATCCCTGGCTCTCCCACAAAAAAAAAAAATCAAGGTGAGCTATTGGAAGGAACTGTTACTGCTTGATACCCCTAAAGGAAGCAACTTGGCTTTCAATGTCATGACAAGTTTATGGTATAAGGATGCAGACTACGGTGCATTTTTACACAATTAGTTACTTCCCCTGATCAATCAAGATCAAGCAGAAGAATTTATGCTTGATCATGGCCCTCTATACCTATTGACAGTTTTTACAATTTAGATGGCTTACTCACTTGCCAACATTCCAGCCATAGTTCTTTCTTTTGCACAAAAAGAAAAAGTATTAGTGAAGGTTGATTCCTCTATTATGGAAAAACTGTGGAAGAATTTTAAGACCAAGTCTTAGGAAGTGATCGATTAGGATGAAAGCATCGTCAATCTAACCAACCGTATAGCCGAGCTCATGAAGGAGTGAAACACTTTGTCCTAATGAAATGATATCCTGGTGACCAAATAGTCTACCTTGTCATGAAAGAGCGAAAACTTATCAAAGCAGTTGGAAGCCAAACAAAATGGGTCGAGTGGAATATAAAGCAACCTTTAAGCTAGAACTTAAGGCTATCATGCAGAAGGCTAAGGATCTTAGCCTCTCAATGATGCGACTGGGATTTTCTGATGTTGTTGACCAAATCCAGCATTTTAATCTGCCGTCACTCTAGACCTTTCAGAGCTTGATCAAGATAAGACATTAGCAGAGGTGTTGCAGAATTTTCCTAAGGAATTGATTTAACTCAGTCTTTTTCCCTTTTTTTTGTACTAGATAGGCTAATTAGCCATAATAATGAAGTTTACTTTTCCTTGAACACTACCTTCATCTCACACTTTTTGTACATATTTGAGTCTATTCTTTTTATCTTGACAAATAACTATTACTTTGGTACTGTAGATTTCTTTTACGCAAGTGAGTCTCCAATAGGCCATTCTGTTTTATCCATTATTTATTACATGTGCTTAAACATGCATTTATTTGCAAAGCTTAATATTGCTTTTTCACATAACTGAATGACTATATGAATTCGTCCCATTTTTCACTATGGCTCTTTGCGCGCATTCCATGGGCTCTATGACCCTTACTGGATAATTACCTCCCTAAACACATTCAAATGTCATTTTATGGGATTAGATTTAACATGCTTGTCAGCATTGAGGGGTGTACTTATGTTTTTGAGCATGCTGAGGGATCTGCCCAAACCGAGGAATTCATCTGAATTCTTATGTGTACCGGGGGATTTGTTCTAATTAAGGAATTCATTTGGATTTTTATGTGTACAGGGGGATCTACCTAAATCAATGACCTGTTGGTCCTAAAAATACAAATCTTTAGATCTTGATTCTAGTTAGTTTTTCAACAATGAAAGTCTTTGAACACAATTATCAAAGTATGTTTACTGCATAATAAAGATTCAATTGTAGTCACTGATTTATATATGATGTAGAATTGTAGAATCAATTAATCAATTAAACTACAATATAATTACAACAGAGATATAAATGCAGTAAAACTAAAGAGCACTAGATTTTTAAAGTGATTCAACTTCAATTGAAACTACAATAAAAAGTCTACATCCACTAAACTGAATCCTCAACTGGATAGTCATTCTTTTATTAACAAAATACAAGATTTAACTAGGCTTTTGCAAACCAGTTTATAAACAAGACTTGATTGGGCTTTTACTAAACTTAGATACAAAAATTCTTTTATCTCCTACTAACTATGATCAACCTCATAATCAAAGAAGATACTATAAGAATTTTCTACACCTTCAACTAATTATGATCAACCTCACAATTAAAAAAGATGCAATGGGAATATCAACCTTTCCCATTATATCTAAGATTTTTATTAACCTAAAAATCTAAAATAAGAACAAGAATTAAAGTTGGAAATACAATACCAAATTGAGATGAAATCTTAATTATCTAATGTGTATTCTTCTCCAATTTGATCCAAGAATCTTAGATCAGATGATATTTGATGAGGTAGAGATGGATTAGTTATAGCTTTGTTTTCTCTCTGTTTCTCACACTTGAAGATATGAAAGTTCTTCTGAAACGTTATGTTTGAAATGGGATTAGGAGATATTTATAGTGTAGCAATTAATATTTGAAAAATAACTAACTTTTAGTATGTGAATCAATTCAGAGCGGTTACCAACTAATGAATTAATTTGTCTACAAATATCATAAAGAACTTCATGATGGAATCAAGGCATAAATCAATTCACACTATTATGTGAACAGGTCATGAATTAATTACCTAATCGATTCAGGAAAATTCCTAACCTTCAAAAACATTTTTCAAAATAATTCTTCATGAATCAATTGATGAATCGATTCATATACAGTTTCACAAGATTTTCAGTATGAATCTATTCACACAATGCAATATAGTTTTTTATAAAAAATTTGCACTTGTGAAAATGTATTTGAAAAACTTAGTTTTAAAACATTAGATTTTTAGCTTATTTCACTTGATTTATTTTTACCTCAATTTCATTAATTTTAAGAAACTTGTTTGGATCAAGTTGGATTAGAAAACACTTACAAAGGATCTTAATAAAATCAATAAAAATACTATAACTAATATGGATCTCTTGAATATCACTTGGTCAACTTTGAACTTACAAACAAATAACAAACACTAAAACATATAGTAAGATTCAAAATTATTTTTCAACATCAAAACTGAAGAATATGTGATAACTATGCGAACAATCTCCTTAGCAAGGCTAATGATCTCTCCCTTTTTTTATGGTGATAAACAATTTTACATGAGGATTAAAGTTAACAATCTCTCCCTTTTATATAAGGGTCAAAATTTCTCAAAAAATCAAAAATTGAGTATAAAAATCAAAATTCATTTTTCTTATTCATATATATTTTCCTTACCATTAAGAGTTGATTTTTCTTAAAATTTCAATTCTTACCATTACTCCCCGTTTTTAAATGAACATAACAATCTCATACTAAAATTTTTCTTATTTCTCATAACAATCTCATCTAAAATTGTATTTCTCCCCTTTTTGACACATAAAAAAGAAATTATGCATCATTAAGCATAATCGTGCCAAAAGTTATAAGATATTCAGAATGTATTATCTAAACATCTGATTATATTATAGAATTCAGAGTAATGTAGAAACTATATTTCAAACATTAGAATATATGATTAAAATCCAGTACCAAAGAAATACAAAATTCTGTCAAAATATGATAGCAAAGTGCAATCCATAATCCAAATATCAGAATGTATATAATGATTACAAAATACAGAATCCAAGCAAAATAAAAATTGATGGGTGTCCATGTTGTCCATTATATGTGTGTGCAATTTTCTCATTACCTTAAGTATTCTGTTTTCAGCATCAATGGGCATTCCAGCTCCTAACTAGTGGTTCCTCCCATGGATTGAGGAATTTGTGTCTATTTCCTTGTCCATTTCCCTTGATCATTTTGTTCTAGACCATCTTGTGTAGATGTGATGCATTTATTATAGTAATAGAATTTATTGGTAAAAACTTATGTTCATCAGAAAATTTCAATTTGAATTTGGTAATAATGGAGTAAGGTTCAAACCGTAAGAAAGGAATCCAATATATGTCCTCCTAGAATAGTCAACCAGATATTTGACTATAAAATAGGACATTTTGAAATCAAATTGATTTTTAATTATCCACATAAAAAATAATTCATCCTTCACAATTTGTGTGAAATTAGTGATATTTGAAAGGATCACCTTGCATAAAGCAAAGTGTAAGATCCTATCTTCAGGGGATAGGCCAGTAATGAGTAATTTCCCGCTTCCATCCTTAGAGGTGGACTAGGGAAAGAGCATCCTAATGGCTAATTCCCTGTTATAATCAGGAAAGGATCCTACAACAAGCTCAGGTGATGATGTATCCATTTCAAATTCATTTGCTAAAAATTCTAAATCAATTACTATATGTTTATGCATCACATAACAAGATAGTTTATCATCAACAGTAGTTAGGTTTGCATAGAACATTCTAACTAACATAGGATATATATTTCCTTTACATGTAAAAAATTTTTCTAACCTATATTTGGCTAGCAATCTAGGTAAATGAGTAGTTTCTAACAATTGTTCACTAAAACACTTAAAAAGTTCTACCTTTCTACTGGCTAATTATAGAAAGGCAGCATACTTACTTGGTGAATTGAACTATGACTCCTCCTCTACTAGTGTGGATGTTTGAGTTGCTAATTTTTCCTTTCTTTTGGTTGGAAGTTTGATTCTATTTGACATTTTGTTAAGATTTTTAGGAGTTAGGGTTTTGGGCTTGGATTTGGGATATACTAATATTAGGATGTTTTGATGAAATTGTTTAGATAAGAGTGTTAGATTTAGTGTATATAATGTTTCTATAAAAGAAATTTCTGTAAACAGTTGTTGGCAGTAAGATTTGAGTGAGTGAGTGAGTGAGTGAGAGAGTTTTTGAGTTTTAGTAGAAAGAAAACTATGAAATGAAGTTAAAATTGATTCAGGTATATATAGAATTGCACTTTGAATCGATTGGTGAATCAATTCATAGAGCAAATATTTAAGAGCAAATCGATTCAGGTATGAATTGTTCATCAAGATTTTTATGTAAATCAATTCTGGAATCGATTCATCTAGGTTCATTAAAATTTTTTTAACAATTTTGAAATCTTCCCAAAAGTTTAAAAATTTTGTGAATCAATTTATGAATTGATTCATAGTGTAAATTTTTGAGATATGAATGGATTTGTGAATTAATTCATAAACTCAAATAAATCCCAGAAAAATTTGAATCGATTAGTGAATCGATTCAGGAAGTCCTAAAATCAGTTTTCATACAACTTTGTTCCAAAATGGTTTTCATAATCTATTAGCCAGTTAATGAACAATTTAACACCATTGAAAGCTCAATTCTCACATTAAGTACCTAGAAAACAAACTTAGGGAATCTCTGATGCCTAAGTTAGAATTTACAATGTACAATACAATTAAGCATAAAAGATAAAAAAAATATCAAAAATACCTTTACCTATCACATTCCCAATTGTAACATTATCCTTATTATTTGGTGTGAGAGAGATGAATTTATTTTCATTCTCAGTCATATGGCAAGAGTAGCCATTATCCAAGAATCATAAGTTGTTTTTTTGTCTCTCACAAGCCTACAAAATAAAAATTATACTTGTTTTGCTAGTACCCAACTGATCTTTAGTCCAGATTTGTTAATAAGCACCAAATGATTTCTATTAGAGGTAAATGCTTTAGGTAACCATATTGATTTCTCATTTGGTTTCAACACATAAGTTCCATTTATGTATGGATAATATCTAATATGATGTCCTTTATGATTACAATAAAAACAAGTAATGTAACCATAGTTCCTTTTTTGTTCTTATTTTCTTTTGTTGCTCATAACCTAAGTCTTCCTTATTCTAAAAATCTTTTTGATCCTGTAAAAAGTTATTGAGTCTCATCTTGCTGTTAGTAAAGCCTTGCAAAGTTTTTGTCAAGCTATCTATTTTAGATCTATCGGCTTCATATTGATCACAGGTTTTACTTTCACGCAACAATTTTTCAACTAAGATATTCAAATCACTATTCTTTTTTTCAATTTGACTAATTTTCTTAAATAAGCTTTCTTTTTCTATTTTATCATGCTTTAACTCTTTCTTAGCTTTTATCACTGCATCATAAAGTTCTTCATATAGGTCATCAATGTCATCATCATTACTAGAGTTAGAGTCATCATCACTACAGTAAAAGAAGGATTGATTTCCAAATACCTTATTATCATCATCTATTCGAGCCATGAGGCAGATGAGTGCTTCTTCTTCTTTTTCTTCATTTCCTCTAGAATCAACATTCTTATCTTCCCAAATAGCTACGTTAGCTTTCTTGAAAGATAATTTCCTTTTCCTCATTTCATTTTCTAGTTGTCTTTTTAGGTACACGGGATAGTTTGGTTTGATATGTCCAGGCTTCTTACATTCAAAGCATGTTAGAGTAGTATTAGAAGAATTTCCTGTTCAGACTTATTTTGATTTCTTCTTTATGGAGCAACTTTTCTTTTTTTCTCTATTTCTCTTTTCTTTAAGAATTTTTTACAATTTTATTGCTTAATAAAGCCATGTCTTCTTTTTCATATGCATCTTCATCATTGTCTGATTCTTTATTATCATCAAAATCATTTGTGGCTTTTAGTGCCAAGGTTCTCCTCTTTTTTTCATCACCATTCTTTTTATATTTTTTTAACTCAATCTCACGTTCTTCCAAATTTTCATAGAGCTCTTGAATAGTAGGCATTCCCATTTTAAGTGATTCATTGATGGCTATTACCTTAGGTTGCCATTCTTATGTTAGAGACTTTAAAATTTTGTGCACGAGACCTACATTGTCAAATGTTCTACTAAGAAGCATAAATTGATTAGTAATAGCAGTAAATCTCTAAATAAGGTCCTTGATAGATTCTCTTTCTTCCATTTTAAACATTTCATATTAAAAAACAAATACATGAATCTTAGAAACTTTAACTTGTGTTGTGCCAACATGTGTTACTTTTAATGTGTCCCATAGTTATTTGGTTGTGGTGCAAGTAGATATTCTCTCATATTCATTTGGAGAGAGAGAGTTACAGATGGTCCACTTGACTTTGGAGGCTAGGAGATGTATTTTCCTTTCCTCTTGAGTCTAAAGAGATTTGGGCTTAGCCTATGCAATCCTATTAATTAGAGTTTTTGGTGGATCATATCCATCCTTAACAATCTCCCATATGTCTACATCAGTGGCTTTAATAAAATCTATAATTTTTTGCTTCCAATAAGTATAATGATGTCCAGTAGAACTGAGAGATCTATTCAAAGGTGGACATTTAGGCAAAAGTGTAATACTAAAATCCATGATCTCCTTGAAAAACAAAAGAGTGTCAAGAGTCAAAGCTCCAATACCAATTGCTGATCCCAAAAATATTGATCTTTAGATCTTGATTCTATTTACTTTTAAAATAGTGGAAGTCTTTGAACACAATTATCAGAGTATGTTTATTGGATAGCAAAGATTCAATTGTAGTCACTGATTTATATATAATATAGAATTGTAGAATCAATTAAACTAGAATATAATTACAACAGAAATACAAATGTATTAAAACTAAAGAATACTAGATTTTTAAAGTGGTTCAGCTTCAATTGAAACCACAATTGAAGTCTATATCCACTAGACCGAATCTTCAACCAAATGGTCATTCTTTTATTAACAAGACACAAGATTTAACTAGGCTCTTGCAAACTAGTTTATACACAAGTCTTGACTGGGCTCTTGCTAACCTTAGATACAAAAATTCTTTTATCTCCTACTAATTATGATCAACCTCATAATGAAAGAACATACTACAAGAATTCTCTATACATCAACTAATTATAATCAACCTTACAATTAAAAAAGATGCAAAGGGAAGATCAACCTCCCCCATTGTATCTCAAATTTTTATCAACCTAGAAATAAAAAAGAAACTAGATTTCTAGCAACCTAGAAATCTAAAATAAGAACAAGAATTAAAGTTGGAAATAGAACACCAAATTGAGATGAAAATCTCAATTATCTAATGTGTATTCTTTTCCAATTTGATCCAATAAACTTAGATCAGATGATATTTGATGAGGTAGAGATAGATTAACTATAGCTCTATTTTTCTCTCTGTTTTTCACACTTGAAGATACGAAAGTTCTTCTAAAAAGTTATGCTTGAAACAGGGTTAAGAGGTATTACTAGTGTGGCAACCAACATTTGAAAAATAACTAACTTTTAGTCTGTAAATTGATTTATGAATCAATTCAAAGCAGTTACTAACTAATGAATCGATTTGTTTATGAATATCATAAAGAACTTTGTGATGGAATCAATGCATGAATCAATTCACACTATTATGTGAATAGGTCATGAATCGATTACCTAATCGATTTAGAAAAATTCCTAACCTTTGGTAAAAACAATTCTTCATGAATCAATTGTTAAATCAATTTAACAAGATTTTCAGTATGAATCAATTCACATAGTGAAAAATAGTTTTTATAAAAATTGCACTTGTGATAATGTATTTGAAAAACTTAGTTTTAAAACATTAGATTTTTAGCTCATTTCACTTAATTTATTTCTACCTCAGTTTAATTAATTTTAAGAAACTAATTTAGATCAAGTTAGGTTAGAACACACTTACAAAAGATCCTAATAAAATTAATAAAAATACTATAACTAATGTGGATCTCTTGAATGTCACTTGGTTAACTTTGTACCTGTAAACAAATAATAAACACTAAAACATATAGTGAGATTCAAAATTGTTTTTTTCAACATCAAAACTGAAGAATATGTGATAGCTATGCTAACAATCTCCTTAGCAAGGCTAATAGGATCTTCTCAGATTTTTTATTATACTGGGGATCTACCTAGACTGAGGGATCTACTCAGATATTTATTATATCAGGGGATTTACTTGGACTGAGAGATCTGCTCAGATTTTTTATTATACTGGGGGATGTGCCTGGACTGAGAGATCTGCTTGGATTTTTTTAGACATATGGGATGTAATTCTCCTTTTTTATTCCACTGCATTGGATATATTAATTTTTGTTCTAGGTGGTTAGACTTGCACATGATAATGTTTCAAGTGTATGACATTTCACATTTGGGCAAGAGGTTTCCCCTATATGGTTTCTAAGTGGCATGGGCTATTGAGGAGGCTCTCTTGCATTCCAAATGGTCCTTCCCATGAGCCACTTCTGTTGTGTTAACTAGCATATCTAATTCTTCCCTTCTTCTCTCTTCATTTTTCTATCAGTCATATCACTCCTTTCTCTCAAAATATAGCCCGAGCTCAATTGGGAGCATAGTTTTGCTTCTATAAGTGAGCTAGAAAAAGGTTTCATCAGTGGCCAAGTGCATAGTGATTTCATCTTACCACACAACGCTTGGTAGTTCCTTAGCTCATTTTGCTTTTGCCTCATCTAGTCTCTTGCATAGACCTTCTAGGATGATTTTGTTTGCTAACTCAGCTTGCTCATTTGACTAAGGGTGCTTGATAGAAGTGAATCTTTGTTTGACTCCTAACCTTCATTTCAAAGCATATGAGATTTGTACTTTAGCATAAGATATGCAAATAGGAATATACTTTAGGCAAAAATCTTGGAAGTCACCACTGGCAAACTACTTACCATTATCTGATATAATTGTGGTTAGGAGACCATACCTGAACACAAAGCACACTAGGGCTGTAATCCTTTTGTAAAGCATCTGCACCTCTTTCACTATTGCTGGGCTTTTTACATTAATTATGGCCTAACATTTAGATGGGTTAGCCTCAATGCCCCGCTCTATGATCATGAATCCCAAGAATTTGCCAGCGTTTACTCTGAATGCACATTTTTTCAAATTCAACCTTATATGAAACTTTCTCAAAGTCTCAAAAGTTTCCTTCAAATCCTGCGAAAGTTACTTCAAATTTCCTAACTTAATGATAGATCTCCATATTTCTCCCAATTTGATCCATAAAAATTGTATTCATTGTCCTCTGGTAGGTTGCCAGTGCATTCTTTAGGCTGAATGGCATAACTCTATAGCAGAACATTCCTTTGTCAGTTATGAATGTCATTTTGCTTTCATCTTTGAGGTGCATCCTCAATTGATTGTACCTTAAAAATGTGTCACTGAAACTTAGAATCTCAAAACTTGTAACTCTATCCACTAACTGGTCAATATTTAGAAATGGGTACAAATTCTTGGGGCAAGCTTTATTAAGATCAATGAAGTCTACACACATTCGCCATCCTCCAATAACCTTTTTTACTAGAATTACAGTTGTCAACCAGGTAATGTGTGAGACTTCCCTAATGAACCTTGCAATCAATAATTTGTCTACCTCTTCCTTTATCACTTTTCATTAATAGTTAGGCTCCTAATGTCAATCATAAGGTGGCAATTCCTTCTACTTGCACTTGTCCCTTTATGAAACCAACCAAAACACCTGTGTAAGGCTTATACATGCTTCTAGGAATATTTAAAACATTAGCAACATACAAATATAAAATAATAGTGGATGCAAATATAAAATACCAATGAAACTTCCTTAATCAACAACTATACTCTTGGTAATGAAATTGTGTAATAGGGCTAAAATCACCATCGGATCATCATAATCCTTGTCAATATCCTAAATGAAATAGATTGGCTCATAATGTTCTTTTCTTCTTTTTCTTTCTACTGCTATAACTACTCGTGAATGCCTTTTCTTAGCATTATTGGAAGTTCCCCCTGGCAAAACCACTGGCAATCGTCTCCACCATTCCTAAAACAAAGGAATATGCTTTAACTTGTTTACTATCCATTCAGTTGGGTCATGAAGAATATTCTCTTCCTCTATCCTCCTTCTTCCCTTCCTCTGTATGAAATTTTTATACTTTGATAGATGACCATGCCTTATGAGGGACTCGATTTCACCCTTCAAAGTAACACAATCATCAGAAAGGTGGCCATAGTCTTGATGGAACTTGTAAAATTTGGACTTATTTGCCAAGGGAATTTGCATCGTTTCTACAGAGGAAATTTCATCAATTTAGCTACTCAAACATCTTACATAATGCCATTGATTAGTGTATTCAACAATTCGTACTTGCTAAACCGACCCAAGGAGGTCCCCTATCTTAGTTTGAAAGTCTTTCTCTATCAGGCATATTATCAAATTACACCTACTCAATCTATTATAGAGCGAGTTCCACTTCTTCCACATTGATGTACTTTTCTAATTGAGTCAAAAGCTTTAAGAAAGAGACAGTGGGGCACTTAGCTAATGAAAGATAGAAATGACCTAATTAAAAGTCCACACTGATTTGATGCACGGCTACTTCCTCATTGAGATCTCGAAAGATCTCGAATTTCCAGCTTTAATGTATTGAAACGAGCTAAGTATTTTTTGAGGCTCTCTCATCACCCTTGCTGAAAGTTGACCAAAGCAACCAACATCTTCCATGGTGCTCTATTGGTGGCAAAGTATATAGAAAACATTTTGGCTAGCTACCAAAAATTATTGATCAACTACTTTGGTAAAGTTGTGAACTATCATCAGCCAACTTTCTTGAGAGTTGTGGAGAAGGCCCTGCACATTATAGCATCTGGAGTACTTGATAGCAACATTGATGCTTGAAATGCCCGTGGTAAAAAAAAATTGCTTATCGATAATTATATTTATATCATTTGATATGCTTTGACAAGAAACGTGAATTGATTGTTATTTTTAACTGAACCATAAAATTAATTGTCACTTATGTACAGAGAGAGTGTTTAAGAAACAATTTTTTTTTTATCAATTTTTAACTGATTTAAGAGCTTTTAGTTGTTTGACCAAGTCAATCTACTATTTTAGTGTTTAGTAAATAACTATTTGAATCAGTGGATTGGTTTTCAAAAAGTTAATTTCACAAAGTTGGGGACCCAACATTTTCAATTAGCTAATTTACATTTAATATGTAAAAAAAAAATATCATTATCAATGATCAATTCAATTTTTATCTAAATTATCTATTTCTTGAAAAAATATAACACTTTATAATTATTTGTTTCTTCAAAGAAAATCTAATAAATAATATATTATAATTATTTATTTTTTAAAAATTTAATAAGTATAATAACTTATGTTATTTATTTCTTAAAGAAAAATTTAATAAATAATAAATTATAATGATCTATTTTTTAAAAGAAAATTTAATCTAATAATAAAATTTGAAATATTATTAAAGTAAACGAATGTTCAAATAATAAAATATATCCATTTACTTATATATCACTTTAAATATATACAATTATTTTTATTAAATATTTTTATACAAATAACTAATGCTACCAACTAGTCAAGTCATCTAATGCAATCAACTAATAATTAATGTAATCTACCTATTACCAAATAGGGCCATAATTTGTGGTATCTTTCTGTTATTTAATTGGCCATTGACAATTATTCTTTGTTATTTATTTCAAAAAATACTTCCCAAAGAGTCAATGTTTATGTAAAATAAATAAATAAATTAAGTATGGAAAATAGTTCTATTTTTCACACAATTTTATACAACCGAATTATTTAATATTAGGTCTTGTTTACATCTATTGAATTATAATGTTAAAATATCTTATTTATTAAATGTTGATGGCGGATTTCAGTTATGCTAAATCCAACCAACCAGAAGAATTCTTGTAGACCCAAACCGTAATCCAGTTGTGTAAATGTTAATGAATACGATGAATAACAAAAAACAGACAAAGAATAAGAAGAGCACGATAGGGTTTTTAATGTGGTTTGGCCAAAGCCGGATGGAACCAGCCCCTCCATCCATGGTAGCATTGTATTGCTTATGAAGGAATTTTTAGTAAAGTTTTGGTACAATATTCTTGGCTCCTTTTCTACAGAGAGCTCTTTCCTTTTATTTATAGAAGGGAAGAGGTTACAAGTGTAATTACATAGTTTATATTTCTGTTATATCAAATAATAAATGTAAATCACAAGTGCAACTCCTACAAATTGGCTTCTGCAGTCTACTGGCTGGCCTCTAGAGTTACTTTCTGCGAGTAGGCCCGTGGTGCTGCTTTTTACAGGCTATTCCCATGCACTAAGTCTAAGAGGATCACTACTTCAGGACTTTCCTCAAAGAGCTGTTTGCTAAGCGGGGGGCAATGTCTGTGAATAAGATTCTCGATTGTTACTAGCCTTCGGTCAGCAATGATAATCTTCACAAGCTCACCTTTAGTAATGTGAGCTCGTGTATAGTGACCTGTCAGCTATGTGAGCTGGGTCTTTTCCCTTAGTGAGCTGAGACTTCCGTCTTGCTTTGTGCTAATCTAGCAAGCTTAGCTCTTTTCTCATTTGGACTTGGTTTGTTATCGGGCCTTTGCCAACCTGTTTCACAAAACTGGAGAACACACATAACATAAGCCCCCTAACTCTCAACTCACTTCGTAGGCTAGGAGTTAAACAATTTTGCTAGAAAAAGGTTTCCTTTATGGATTACCATGCAATCAAAGTCCTCAATCAACTTGTCATTTCATCTAATCTAGGCCATACCTCTTACTATACGTGTCTCAATGTTACAGATGAGTTTGCCTCATTTTCTTTTGAGGCATTCAATGAAAGTATTTGGGAGTTCTTCTGAACTCTTCAGTGAGACTAGGCTAGTCTATTATTTAAAGCGTGGGAAGTTCCTCTTCTTGCAGCCAGTGAGTAAGCTTATGAGAGCTTCAAACAAGCCCACCATGCCTTCCGTAGTCTGTTTTTGCGGAGAGACGTGTATGATTTACTGCATAGGAATCCTTTTCAGGCAATTCTTCTTCTCCAAGAATGAGGGAAGATCTTTTGTAGATCTTGAATTATTTCCTCACGGTGATGCCATGGGATTAAACCTTTCAAACTACTCTGGCTAGCTTTCTTTGAATCTTCTATACTAGGTAGAGAACTAGAAATGAATTCAGAACCAAGAAGGGCGGTAAGGGAAAGAGTTGAAGAACAAGTGTGCTCATCGATCCTTTCGCTGATCGGGGCTATTCTCTAGAGTGCCAATCTTTCTTCTAGGTGTAATGGCTGTAGGCTTCTTCCGATTTGTATTCTGAATCTTGCTATGTAAATTCACCTCGTTGAGGCTTTTTAATGAATGAATTTCCCTTGTGTTTCTTATATACTGTGCTTTAAATATTTTGCATACCACAAATAATAATATGAACTTCAGTGAATCACAATAAAATGAAACATTCAAGTAACCAATCGGTGATGCTACCTGAACAATGAATCTAGGTGTCGGAGTGCCTTGAGTGATGACTAGTATATAGGTAGATCGCATGAGAGCTACGTTTAATAGAAAATCACATGCGAGCTATGAATGATAGGTCACATGAGAGCTACATTTAATAGAAAATCATACGTGAGCTACGAATGATAGGTCTCATGAGAGCAGCGAGCACCAAGTCACATGATAGCTACGTCTTGGCAACCTTTGTTGCTTGAATAAGAAAGTTGGCGATCTCGTGCCAGGGCGATCTTATGCCCAAATAAGTTAATTGGCGATCTTGTGCCAGGGGCAATCTTGTGCTTGAATAAGTTGGTTAGAGATCTTGTGCCAGGGGTAATCTTGTGCCGAAATAAGTTAGTTGGTAATCTTGTGCCAAGGGTGATCCCGTGCCCAAAATAAGTTAGTCGACGATCTTGTGCTAAGTATAAGGATAGGTTGTCTCCGATGGAATCTTCTATTGAAAATTTTATTCAAAGGTTAGGACAGAAATTCAAAATACTACTACTATTAGTTTCAGAGTTACATCACAAAATTCAATAAATAATCCTCATTGTAGGGGCCTGTTCTTACTCGAGACCCCATTGAGACTGCCCAGGCCATTGCCCGAAAGGCTGCACAACATAATCCTACAAATGACCTCTCTTGATGAGGTCTTTCATGGCATCCCTAAGTGCCCAACATTCTAAAGTGGTGTCCCTAAACTCGTTGTGAAAGGCACAGAACTTTCCCCAGTTGCTCCTGGATTACTAGGAGTTTTTTAAGGGTTGAGGCCTCCCAAAGTCCTCTCTATCCCTTTCCATCGCAAAGATCTTATCTTGAGTCTCCATTAAGATGTTATAGCTGTCATGGCGACCCGGATGCTGGGGTTGTTCAATTTAGGCCTTCTCGGTAGGCTGGAAATTGGAGCTGTCCTTTCCATTTCCTCAAGTGCTCCTTTTTCTATTTTGATCCAAATGGCTAGCTTTAGACTTCTTTGAACTGAAGATCTCCTTCCACCTAATTTGCTTGGCAGCTCACTCATAAAACTCACCCAGATCCTTAACTAGAGTCATGTAAATATTCTTGTACAACTTCCTATCTTTGCGAAGTTCAATAGAAATGGCTATTAGAGCAGATTCGTCTAAGGGACTATCCACATTATTGATCTCATGCCTGAACTGGCTGATGTAGTCTTTTAATGACTCATCTTTGCATTGGAAGATCGCGGCGAGATGACAGGGTAGTGCAAGCTGCCTCTTCAATGCTTGGTAGTAGTTTATGAACTTCCTTTGACACTCCTCCTAACTACCAATGCTGTAGGCCGGGAAGCTTCTAAACCATGTTTAAGGCAAGCCCCCCAGCATAGCTGGGAAGACATGACATTTCACAAAAGGGGCAGCTATTTGGAGATCCATCTAAACATTGAATGCGTCCAAGTGCTCATACGAATCGTTATCTCCATCATATAGCAGAATCGAGAGAACTTTAAGCTTGAGTGGGAGAGGATATGTTTCGATCTGGATGGAAAAAGGTAACCTCTCGTCGTAGTGAGTTTGACCACTTGGTGCTCAAACATGCTCTTTCAATTGCTTTATCCTTTGAAACAACTCTTCCATCAATAGGTCCCACGCCTCGGATTGCTGATTGGAATATTGTTAATTCCTTTGGTCCTCCTGGTCATGAAGGCAGCGGCTTGAGATATGCTCATGATTGGCCCTGTTCGAATTTTCAATTTGTCGCTGCTAGAGAACATCTCTGGGTGTAACAACCTCGGTTTGCTTGTGCACACCCTGAACTTGTGCTAGCATTCGAAACACCTTAACCATTTTTCTCACCGAGCCCTTTAATGCTTCCCGGTGCTAATGCCATATTTGCACTTCATTAGCTTCAAGAACAGTAATGGAAGGTTAGTGGTGAGCTGAGGGGGGCAAACCATTGGCAGCTTGAGCAATAGAAGAAGTTGTTGTATAACCCTCAAGCTAGTTGACAACAGCATCTAACTTCCTGATGGCCCTTCCTCTAGCCATTACAACTAAACAAAATCAACCAAAAAAATAGAGAGACAACCAAAGAACAGAAAAGTCCCATCAAGCATGCCAAAATGTTACAGTGGATTTCGATTACGCTAAATCCAGCTGACCAGAAGGGTTCTTGCAGACCCAAACTACAATCCAATTATGCAAATATTAATGAATATGATGAATAATAGAAAACAGACGAAGAACAAGAAGAGCACGATAGGGGTTTTAATGTGGTTCGGTTAAAGTCAGATGAAACCAGCCCCTACATCTACGGTAGTATTATATTGCTTATAAAGGATTTTTTAGCAAAGTTTGGTACTATTTTTTTGCCAAAGCCAGATGGAACCGACCCCTACATCCACGGTAGCGATGTATTGCTTATGAAGAAATTTTTAGCAGAGTTTTCGTATAGTATTCTTACCTCTTTTTCTACAGAGAGCTCCTTCCCCTTATTTATAGAATGGAGGAGGTTACAAGTGTAATTACATAGTTTGCATTTTTGTTACATCAAATAATCAATGTAAATGACAAGTGCAGCTCCTTAAAATTGGCTTCTGTAGTCTTTCGACTAACCTCTAGAGTTGCTTTCTATTGGTCCCCATGGTGCTGCTTCTTATAGGCTAGTCCCACACACTAAGTTTGAGAGGATCGCTGCTTCAGGGCTTTCCTCAATGAGCTCTTTGCTGAGCAGGGGACAATATTTGTGAGATGGGATTCTTGGCTGCTATTGGCCTTTGGTCCACGAGGATAATCTTTGCGAGCTCACCTTTAGCAATGCTAGCTCGTGTATAGCGAGCTATCGGTTATGCGAGTTGGGTCTTTTCCCTTAGTGAGTTAGAACTTCTGTCTTGTTCTATACTGATCTAACGAGCTTAGCCCTTTTGTCATTTGGACTTCGTTTGTTGCTGACCCTTTTGCTGGGCCGTTTCACAGAACTGGAGAATGCATATAACACTAACATAATGCATAATAAAATAGGACTAAAATATCTTGAGCAATTTTTTATTACGTTTTTTTCCTTCTCTATTTTTGGTAACTTATGTTTTTTTGTGATAACATAACTTAGTTTGATTGATATGATTTTAATAAACAAAATACTTTGACCTGCTTTAAAGTATCCAAAAAACTTGCAAACCTTCCTATATTTTCACGTTACTTTATTTTAATGAATCTATTAGGAATATTCCTCAAATATGTTTTGGTTTAAATATATTTTTCATCGAGAAAAATACTTTACCTTTCCTAAAATATCAAAAAAATATGCAATCCTCCCATGCATTTCCAAAATAAATAACTAAAGTAATTAAAATAATATCTTAAATACACTACTGTTAAATCTTATATCTAATTTAATAACATATAATAAATATTAATAATACTTATAATTTAGATTTGATCAAGAAGTAAGTAAAGTAATTAATTAATGGTTGAAATAAATACTTCTGGCATTTTAAACAATAACTTACAATAATTTTTAATTTTTAAAAATACTTATTATTAAAATTAAAGATTATCTAAGACACATTAAATAACTAATGTAATAAAAGTGGAGTTTCAAATATACAATTACTAAATTTAGAAACTAATAAAACATTAAAACCATTTAATGAAACTTAGGATTCAGATTTTTATCATAAAGTAAACTAACATAGTTATTTAGTTTTTGAAGTAAATAATAAATCAATACATTTAAAATTATGATGAATAATTCATCTATTTTTCAAAGTAATTAATAGATCAAATTGTTAGGGAGAAGATTCAGTCAACCTCCAATGATTCTAATCCTCCACATCCTAGGCACTAGTTTAGGAGTTGTTTCATATTCAATTGTTTTAGAATCTTTATTTTGAATTCAAATGTATTCCAATGCTTATCACTTAACTTCTACAGCTCCTATATATATAACATGTAATTTGCAAACTTAGTATAATATATACAAACTTATTATTTCATCTAATCTCTATATGGTATCAGAATAGGTTAACTCTACCGAATCTGATCCATGGCTAGCTCACCTAATTCTTTCACAAACACCATTTCCAACTCTCAGCTTGCTGCTGAATCCTAATCCAAATTAGTGATATTTTTCAACTCAGGGACACAGATAACTCTCAAGTTTTCAGCATCCAACTATCATGCCTAGCGTCGGTAAGCACGTTCCCTCCTATCTGGCATGAAACTCTTTGGTTATGTGGACAGATCCATTTCCTCCCAACAACCCCACATCATTCAAGGTGGTGCAACCATCCCCAACCCAGAGTACGACACATGGTTCTGCCAAGATCAGCTCATTGTGAGCCTGCTTCTATCTTCCATCAACGAAAGAGACAGTATCGCTCTTTTGATGCGAAACATCTCACCAATTATGGATGGCTCCTGAAGTTAAGTACACAAACCCATCGTGTTCTCATGTTATGTCTCTCAAGAATCAGCTCTAACACAGCTGCAAAGGCTCCCCGTCCATCATTGAATTTTTGTTCTCTGTTAAAAGAATAGTTAATGAATTAGCTGTCATTGATAATGTAATTTTAGATGATGACATAACCC